>NW_026472256.1:0-11145 GCF_026875155.1 Cherax quadricarinatus
TCCCCATTAATTTCCCTGTGTGGTACTGGGAAGACTGTCTAGCTAGATGTAGCAGCACAAGCACTAACTCATTCGCCCTATGCAAGGGATGAGGGTGCGCGATCTGCCCAGTTCTGTTACCCTTAATTCTATTTATGTCCTGCCACTGTCTTGCATTTCATTATGGTGAATGGTTGTCAACAATGTGACATCTCGTTTGTCATGCCACCATAATGCCATGATGTTATTGGCAGTAAACACCTGCAACGTCATCACCACAAGCACCTGCGTTGAGCCTGGGCATATGTTTACGATTAGAACGCACTGTGCCACACACATCTGTCTTGTTCACTCGCATGAAATCACTGAGTAATGGGCTTGTGTACCAGTTATCAGTATATAATGTATGCCCCTTACCAAGATAAGGTGCCATCATGTTTCTCACTACGTCACTGAGATACCAATAACATCTTGGGTATCTTTCAATGTTTTACTTCCCGTGTATACAACAATATCCAACACCAGGCCAGTGTCACAGTCACAGAGTACAAACAGTTTCATACCAAAGCGTTTCCTCTTGCTCGGTATATACTGCTTGAATGACAGTCTACCTTTGAACGAAATCAAAGACTCGTCAATTACAACATTCTTGAATGGATAAAAGTATATGCTGAACTTTTGTTTGAGATACATGAAAACATTTCTAATCTTGTATAACCTGTCACTTCTGTCAGGCCTGGTTTTGTCAGAGAAGTGCAACATACGTAACAGTAAGATAAACCTGTTCACTGGATGATTTCACTGAAGACTGGGGTAGAAATTAGCCGATCTGTGGACCAGTATGCTTTTATATTATGCTTATAGACATGAGGCATAAGCATTATTGTTGCAAAAAGCAAATGCATTTCTGCAACAGTCGTCTCTTTCCACTGGTGTAGTCTTGACTGTGGTGATATGATCATATTTGCCATGGTGTACTCAAAATACTTATTACTTTCCCTGACAATAGTTTCCATCAATGGTGGTCAAAGAATAATTCAAAGAATTCCAGTTCATTGGCCGTGGTTCCAAGGGGACAAGTAGGTAGAATTCCACTTTGAGAGTCATCAAAGTGGTGAGGCTTGGGAACAAAATTGGGATTTTGCTGCCAATCCCACATACGGTTTGCTGGTGGATACTGGACATCATAGGCTGGTTGTGCAGGTGGTTGTGGTTGTGGTGGGCTGGTGGCTGACGCTCCGCTTTGTCCTTGAACTGACGAGTCAGCAGCGTGGGTCCCAGCCTGGGCTAGTGAGTCATGCATGGCGGTGCCACTACCATCACCACTACCACCATCCACTGATGCCTGTGGTCTATCCATGCCAAGTGTAGCCACATCATCCTCACTATCACTATCTAAAACTGGTGTAGGGCCACGTGATGTACTCTGGGATGTACTCCATCCCCTAGGCACAGCATAGGGTACACTACCCGAGCGCATGCGGCGGCGAACATACCGATGCTTCACTGGTGAATATGATTACTCACTATCACTACTCGAATGATCGTCAAGCGCAATAAAATCACAATCCATGTCACTATCATCATCATTACTGAAGTCAGAGGCCTGGCCATGCAAAAATATTAGTTTTCTCTTATGCTGAGGTACAACCGACCATGAGTCACGAGTGTCCACACCAGAGGTATAAGGTTGAGGATCGTCAGGGTTTTCTGCACTATTATCAATATCCTGATCATTTCTTTAGGTCACTAACTGATCAAAGCCATAGAATTCGTCTTCATTTACACTTCCATCAGTGTCAGAACTATCAGATAGGAAGAGCGAATCCCAGTTTTCCGGGGACTGAGAGCTGACTTGCGACGAGGCATGGTGAACAAGGGTAACTGAGCCGGCATTCCCACAATGCTATGCGGGCGCCTAGAATTTTTTTTTATGGGGCACACCCACCGCACAGACCCGTTCTCTCATATGTAGTCCTATGAGTGCTTTCGCGCTAAATTTGATGGCACTAGAATTTTGGCATAGATCTACGGTTTGGACACTCAACGTGAAGCCATAGATCTATGGGACGGACCCTGAAATGGTTAATTTGAAATCAGCAATATTCCCCCCAAGCAGTAGTGAAACCCTTTGCTTCATAACCTTATGCCCTGGCACACTCTTCACTTCCTTAGATACACATGTTCCTTTAAGAATTTTCTTCCAGTACAGGACAGTTCATGAACATCAAATATTTGTCTGGCAAACATTCTTCTTTTATTAAGTTAGCTAACTCAGCAACGAAAGTTTTTGAACCTTCGTCACAACTAATTGCCTCACCTTTCACTACCACATAATGAATTTGGTATCACTGACGAAATCTCCTAAACCACTCATCACTTGCAGTAAATTCTAGATTATATCCCACACCAGCATGTTGTTTCAACATGTTAAACATTTAGCTTTTCTTTGTACTTCAGAAAGCATCACAGTCACTTTCGTCTGCCGAAAATCTTCTAACCAAACGCTTAGCATTTTTTCCATCATGGCAATTGGGCCTTCACATTTCTTTGTGATAATTGGGGCCGAAGATTTCACTGCTTCTTTGATGTGCTTTTTATCCTTAAGCATTGTCGACACAGTGGAATGGGAGAGGTGAAGATCCTGAGAAATGCTGTTGACATTTTTTTCATCCTCATACTGTTTAATTATTTTGATCTTCTGGTCAAGAGAAAGAGCCTTTCTTGCCACAACCTCCAGTGCAAGATTCAGACTTCCTCTTAGGGGCCATGGTGAAATTTACTGTCCAGTTAGTACAGTTAATACAGTATGATGGTGCTGATAGGGCAGGGTAACTCAGAGTGATCATGTGTACACACAACACCGAGCCACCTCACACTCCATTCCCAGCCAGTGTGTCATTGTTTATCAGTGAGTGAGGATTGTCAGTGGAACGCCTTCCATCTGAACAAAAGAAACTAATGGAAAAATAAATAAATAAAGAAACGACTAGGAAAAATAAGAATAATGATTTTTGAGGATTTTACTTAAAATTTAAATATAATAAAAAAAAATATGGCCTTCGGTTCTTGTAGTTGGGCAGGAGTAGGTAAGGCCCTGGATAGATCTGATATTATGGATGTAGGTTATCCTGGGCGGATGGTAATAGTCCAATGTTTTGGAATCTCCTACCACTTGGATGGAGTACCCCACAATAAACGGGAAAAGGGCCGGTATAGTAGAATAATTTTAAAATAAGTATCATTAACACTGTCTTGCTCCTTTACGGGGTCTACCTGGATGACCACCCCAAACAAGCTGGAATAAAAAAATAAACTGGTTACCCAGGTCTTAAAATAACTTTTAAAATGGAAAAGAATGAAAATGCCAAAACAACTGGTAACCAAAAAAAAAAGAAAGGAAAAAACGAAAACTCCGGGTAGTCCCCCTCCTGATTGGGAGAAGAGTGGAGGAAGGACTCTCCAAACTTCAACCCACACCAGGTAAGGTAAAATATTACCAGGAGTAAAATTTGAAAAAAATCAGACACCAAGAACATTTTCCCCCCAGCCCGCCAAGGGGGGGGGGTGCGCGACTACCCCGCAAATTTTTCCTGGTTCCTGAACAACCAAAAACCCCCCCACTTACACCATTTTTCCCCCTCACAATACCCCCTTCCAAAACTTATGAGGGAGTCAATAAGTAAAACAACGGGGAAAAAGAACTAAAACAACCTCGGTCACCCCAATCTGAAAGGGGGTTTTCAGACCAAAATATAAACGACTTTAAATTTATGGGGCGAATACCAAGCCCATCTAAAGAGTCTCTTTTTGACCCTTTTAAAATTTTTCCAAGTACATCAGGGGCTTGGACGTTTTCAACAAAAAGGGTTTCCCGATAGGTATTTTTAAATCACTTAAACCCCTAAAAAGCATAACTTTTTCTCCCATGGAATATCTTTTTCTCTGGCAGAAGCTTCTTACTGGCAAAAGATGGGGAAAGGGTGTCCCTCATAATATTGAAGTAGGACAGCCCCGATTCCAAAGGGAGGTATCGTCGGAGACAAAATATTTTATTAAATCTGGTAATTTTAGGACGGGGGGTTTTGAAAATACCCTTAATTTTCTTCAATTTTGGGATGGCTTTTTTCAGAACAACTAAGAGGTTCCTTGACCCCCTTTTTTTAAAATAGTCTGTAAAACTAAAGTTAAGCTACTTAATTTTGTACAAAACTTCTATAAATTTACAGATCCAAGGAAACTTTTTAAAACTTTTTTGTACGGGGAATTACTTCAAAAACAGGGCATTGGGAAGGGGTGAGAAGTTGTTGTCAGATAAATAAACCCCCAAGGATTGTACCTTATAAAACCAAGAAAGCACTTTTGGGTTTAAACTGTAAGGCCATGATTCTTATCTTTTCAAAACAAGGTAGGTATTTAATGGTTTTCCCAACATTTGTCATAAATAAAAATATCAAAATACACTGAAAACTTAAAAAAGAAAAAAACTATTCTCATAACCCTAATAAACGGGACTGCGGTAACCAACCGAAAGGTTTGGGCGATATGCTTTTAGACCCTATAGTAGGGAAAGCGGTATGGTTTAGATCGGGGAAATGGCACTTGAGTAGTTTGTGAGATTCTAATTCCGAAAAATTTGCAGCAGGAATTTATCAATCAGATAAATTACTGGCAGGGTTTTCTGCACCCATTTATTTTATGTTTTTAAAAAAAAAAATTTTTGGCCATCGTAAGAATTACGGGTTTTTTAACCTAACAACTTGAACAAAAGCGATTTCAAAGGGGTTCTTGATATTTTAAGTTAAATAGTTTGAAACCTCTTTACAAAAGTTTTCCGTAAGTAACGGGAACGGGGAGTTTTTTCCCGCCTTACGGGTTCATGATCCACAATTCAATTTTGGACAATAGTGGGGGGTAATCCTGGACCCTGGAATACGTCAGAAAAATTTACAAAGGCACTTACTTGAGACTTTTTTTATTTGCAAAATCGTTTTTTAATTTTGCATTTGACTTTTTGATAGGATCATGCTTTAAATATCAAGTAGTTCCTTTCGATTCTGTAAAAGCTCGTCATCTATAAACAACTCTACACTCGACAATCACCATTTGAACCAAGCCGAAGAATAGTATTTTGCAAAGGATTTCACAAAATTAACTTCTTTTCGAGGGACCGTTATACGTGATACATTCTTCTCAACCCTGACATCCAAGATAAATCTACCTTTTTGCAGACCTTCACATTTTATAGGTCCGTGCCAGGTAATTACAATTTTTTTGATTTTTTTCAGTGGGAGAACTAAAACTTAAACACCAACTTTAAAAACGACGCTTGGACTTTCATAGTCAAAATAGGTCTTTTACTTTCCCCATAGACATCTCTGGTTTTTACCGACCAAACGCTTTTTTCCAACTTTCCCTTAGATCTAAAAAAAACGATAGCTGTTTTGAACCTATTTTTAAATATCTTTGGACCAAAGTTCATTAAAAATAAAATAGGGGTCCACGAGCTTGTCTCCCATAAAGCAATTCAAAAGGGAATAACCAAGTGAATCATTTGGGGAAACGCGAAATGCAAAAGACACATGGTAAAATTTAAGCCAGTCATTTGGGTTTAAAAATACATATTTTTTTTTAATTTTGACTTTAGGATTGCATTTGTCGCTCCACCTTCCGTTACACATGGGAGGGTAAGTGTCTGAAAAGGGGTTTAACACCCACAAGTTATAAACGTTTTTCCATTAATTTGAATAAATTTGGGCCCCCTTTTAAACGACAGAATTTAGAGGTATACCTACACTGAAAAAAAGAAAAAAAGGGTTTTCTGCGACTTCTTGACGAAAAGATTTTTAAGGGTCCCCGCCCTGGGAAGGGGGACGCATAGCCCCATATTAAAAATATTATACCTCCGAGAGCGAGGTGTATAGAACAAATTCGCTGCAACCCTTGCAAAAGGGACTAGAAAATTGGCATCTTTTACCATAGGAACCTCCTTTTTTCTACCCTTTTGGTGGAAAGTTGCATACGTGACATATCGCAGTATTAAGATGTCAGAGGACAACAGGCCAAAAAAAACCTTGATTTTTTTAAGGTCTTCCTATGTGAAAAATGGCCAGAGACGGGTATGTCATGAAATTTTTAAAATGGTTTCCCGCAACCCTGCGGGAATACTAACCCTTCGATAAATGCTTTGGGTTTTGTCCGCAACACAAGTTTTGTACAAAAGATCGTGTTTAAACCCAAAAAACTGAAGAAAATTTTTTCTCTTATCACCTGCATTTGAAGTAACTTCGAGATTCCTCAAGAAGGACAAGTCTTTTGAACCCTCAAATCATGTAAAGACACCCCCAAAATGGTTTTCCTTTGAAAGAACTAAGGGGTGAAGGGTTTTACCTTAGACGAGCCGGGTAAGGACTTTAATTTGCTAGTTTTTGAAAAGATGTGCCACACTAGTTTTCCACTTTTCCCCGCGTTGCCATTCAAGTGACTGATTACAAAAGGGGTTTTTACCGAGTTTTTGTAACCATCAGCTCTCTGATTTAAGTTACCAACTAATCTCATCTGGAACTATCTGGAAGAAAAGAGAAATTAGGTTTCCAAACCCTTCCTTTGGAAACCCCAAAATTTCCCAAACGCCTTTTCAGATGGGAAAGTACCCCTTGAGTTCCCAACCAAAAAAAACACGGGTTATCGGGGCAACTAGGCATCTACCCAACCGAAACCATTTTCACCTAACGAACATTGACTTTGGGAAAAAAATCGCTTCCTTTCCAAATAGTCATTAATTTAGTGGAAATTTCAACGTGAAGAATCTAGGTTAGGGGAAAACTTACTTTAAAAAACAATACAGGGAACTCCCGTTCTCAAGAATGGTTTACACATTCATGCCATTTACTGTACCTTCATAAAAGGTGCGTTATATTAATTCGGCAAACATTTACCATATTTTCACCTTTTTTCTTAGGACAGTCGGGCCCTTTTATGACCCCATTTCATTACAGTTGAAAAAATTTTACTGTGAAGGCCGTGGGAATTTTTTGGTATGGGGGTTTTTTGGATCCCTCAATTGCTTTGGCACAACAGGCTTACATCGCTACGCCTTTTGGGTAGTTTTTATAGCCACGCATATATATCAGCAGCTTGTGCCATTTCTAAAAACCCCCTAAGAATGTTTTTCTTTAATGAATATTCGTAAGTAAAAGTTTACAAAAAAGGAATTGATCTTTACCATCAGGTCTCGTAAAATTCGAAATCGTGGGCAACCCACACTATCAAACCACAATCAAATAATCTAAAATTTGTTAAAAATTGCATATAAAATTTTTTTAGGAGTTATTTTTAAAGTGTCTAAAATCCGACCGTAATATTAGTTTTTTTGAAAGCCTAAGATAGCTTTTCTTCACGCAAAACTAGAAAAAAACATCAGAGGTAATGGAATAGACTTAATGCTAACCTGACGATAAGCAAACCCAGTAGCCCAAGAAAACTACGGGCCCGTCACAGAGAGAGCAGTAAATCTCGAATCTAAAAATAGCCCCTATGTCATCTTGTTCTGAGAAAAGGTGGTTTTTTGTGGCACCAAAAATTTGGTTCTTGGGAAGGGTATTCTATACCCCCCCCTATTTTCTGCTTTGATATTCTAACTTTTTGGGTTCTAATTCCCAAACCCTTTATTGTTCAACTCAAATTTTCCCTTCATTTTTTAAGATACCCTCTGCCGAACCTATTTTTCCCAGCTACCTTTCCCGTTCGATTTTTCCTCCCCGAGCTATCTTTCCTGTTCCTTTTTCTCTTTCGACCATCTTTCCTGTTCAAAAACTATCTTTCCTGTTCTTTTTTTTTTTCCCCTTGGCTACTTTTTCCCGTTCCTTTTTTTTCCCTTGAGCTAAACTTTCCCGTTCCCCTTTCTTTTCAATAGCCATTTTAGCATAAATGTAATTAAAGGCTTGTCCAAAATCCCATTTCCTTTTCCCCTTTCACCAAAATCTAAAGAACCATCTTGTAAAAAGAAATATTATGCACCCAACTTCAGCTGTTAATTAAAACTAACAGGAATTCTGTTACAAAAAAAGGGACACGTCCGCACACTTTAAACTTCCCAAGGTAGAAAAAGAAATAAATATTCCCCTGGAAAAATACACTTGTGGCCCAAAAAGCCTTCACTAAGCAAAAACACCCATTCCACGGGGGGGTTACATCAAAGTTCCCCAGGTCCAACAAAATAAACTTTTAAAAACCCAAACCTTTAAAACCCAAAAAACGGTAAGTCAACCCAAATACCAGTAATGACTTTTACACCTCACTAACTCACCCTTTTCTATCTTAAAATTTAAACCCCAAACCCGTTTTGAACCATCAGGGCGGGGGCTTCAAAATCGGATCCTGGCAAGGGCCCATTGTCAGTGAACGCCTTCCAATGAACAAAAGAAACTAATGGGAAAAAAAAATAAAAAAAGAAAACTAGGGCAAATAAAATAAAGATTTTTGAGGATTTTACTTAAAAATTTAAAAATAAAAAAAAATAGGCCTTTTGTTCTTTTAGTTGGGGGGGAGTAGGAAAAAACCCCGGATAGTTTATTATGGAGTAGGGACCCCCGGGGCGGATGGGAATAGCCGAGTTTTGGAATCTCCTACCACTTGGATGGTACCCAAGAAAACGGGAAGGGCCAAAATAGAAATAATGTAATAAGTTTATAACACATGTCTTGCTCCTTTATCTGGGGTCTACCGGATGACCACGCCAGGAACAAAGCTGGTAATAAAAAAAAAAAAACTGTTTTCCCATGGTCATGATTTTTAAATAACATTTAAGAAGGAAAAGAAGATAAATGCCAAAATCATTTCGGTAACCACAAACAAAAGAAAGGGAAAAAACAGTAATACTCCGGAGATCACCCTACTTTATTTGGAGAAAAAGGGGGGAGAATGACTCTCCCAAATTCAACCCACACCGGTAAGGGCAATATTACCAGGGGTAGAAATTTGAACAAAACAGACCCAGAACTAGTTTCGCACCACCCCAGAGGGGGGGTGCGCGACTACCCCCTAATGGTTCCGGTTCCTGAACAAACCCTTAACCCCCTTAAACCCCCTTTTTCCCCCACAAGGAGATCCCACAATTTTCATAATACATCTTAAATTCCATCAAATTTATCCTGAATTGCTAAATAAGTCCCATGGCTCCCAAAAAAAGCTTTTATGCCAGCCCTTTGGGAAAGAATTGAGAAACATAAATAAAAGAAAAGTTGAGAAAAATACAAATGGTGGTGGGTAAGGGTACATTTTTGATAGTGGTAAGGGGTATGATGGCAGTAGTGGTTTCAATTGGGGAGAGGGAGGTAGTGGTTGCCATGTGGAAGAGGGGGCCTTTTTCGGGTTCACAATTTTACTAACTCCTCCCAAAGTTTTGGGGTTATATTTTATATTATAATCAAAAAGAAGCGCTAAGCCACAAGGCTAACACGCTGCAGGTGGGAAGGAAGCGAGGTATTGGATGGCAGAAGGGAGGAGGGGTGATCAGCAAGTTACAGAAAAAACGGGCAGGATGTACGGGGTAGAGGGTAGCAAAAGATTTAAGTAGAAAAAGGGGTGAAGGTAACAAATTTTTGAAGTAAGTCATTTTTGTCAAAAATCAATGAAGAGTCCGGGTGAAAGGGGGGTCCATCAGCGAGAAGGGGGGTAAAAAGAGAGCACGGAGCGAAACGACGACAAGGTAAATTCTGCGTGCTCGTTTATAAAGGGGGGATCCAAAAAGAATGTGGGTGACTGATAAAGGAGCTTGGGAATTCTCACAAGAGAGCAAGACACCTCTCCATAGAACCAGAGAAGACGAGTATGGCCAAACAAGACGGGGGAAGTAGTCCCAAAACCCCACACTGGGGAAAGAAAACGGGCCGTAACCATACTTTGGTTTAATAATTTTAAGTTTGTTGCCGACATAGTAGACCAACTTGTTGCCAACGGGGTGAAGGGGGAAGATAGCAACAAATTATCCGTAAATGGAATACCTCTAAAGAAAAAGGTAGGGCATGTACTGCTACCCCCAGCATGTCTGCCTGTTCATTGGCCCCCGAAACGCAACATGCCAGGGGCCCAACAAAAAACAAAATCTTTTTCTTGTAAAGATCGGCGAGCCAAAGTTGGATACGAGGACAAGGGTTAGGTTATCAAATTTTTGTATAGCCTGAAAAACAATAAGGGGGTCTGAAACACCACAAAAATGACACAGGCATGATGCAAACGGAAATGCTGTAAGGATGGCATATAATTCAGCATAAAAAAAACTACCAAGATAAAATGCCCTTGTACACGCTGTCCAAACATGCTGCGAAACCCCACGCCGTCAGAAGACTTAAGCCACTGTGACACAGCAAGGCATGAGAATGAGAGGAAAGGGTCAAGAAAAAAAGGGGCGGAAGCGACCGAAAACATTGGGCTTTCGACAAGGGGGGGAGAAAGAACAACTCGACAGCTGGAACTTCCCAGGGGGTAGGAAAAATGGAGCTACATGTACATAGAAAGGTGGATTAAGAAAATAAGAGCGAATAAGGGAAGAAGAAGGGAAAAGGGGTAAACAGGGGCGGCGAACAAATAAAAATGCTACTAATATCATGACCATTCTAAAATGGAAGGATTTCGGAGACAGAGAAACGTACATAGTAGCGAGGGAAGGGGACACGGCATCGAAAGGATGGAACATTCGCTTCTGCTAGAGGGTCTCGACAGGGGGAAAAGCGAAAAACACCAAGGGATAAACGAATCCTTGGTGATAATGGGGAAGGCTAGAAGAGTAGCAGGAATGCCGCTGAATAATCGGTCACTATAATCAAGTTTTTGATAAAAAAAGGGTGGATGTAGGCAAGGGGGTTCGACGCAGCTCCCCAGAAAAAAGGCAAGGGTTTTAAGAAGGTTCACCTCGGACAAATTGCCTTTAAAAGGAAAAAGTGAGTTTCCAGGGTAACCTACATCAAAGAGGAGGCCCCAAAACTTGACTGTATCACTTCGGGTACGGAGCCATAGAGGTACAAAGGATGATCGAGATGACAAGCGTCAGTGAAATAATTTTGGGGGTTTTTTGGCTGGAAAATTAAACCCCCGGGGGTGGCCCCAAAGGAAACACGGCGACGCATGTTGGGAAAACGTAATGAGTGACATCAGCCTGCACAGGCC
>NW_026472257.1:0-12067 GCF_026875155.1 Cherax quadricarinatus
AAACGTTTGCCCTAAAGGGTAGAGGCCCAATTATTGATGCGTGCTCCAATTTCTTTAAGAAGCCATCACTCTGTACGACAACAGCAGCACTACCAGCTGCACCAGTGGATTGGTGAACAGAACCATCAACGTAAATAATTTGCGAGACAACAAGACAACGAGACAACAAGAACATTTCACCCCTCCATGGAAGATGTGTTCATTTAATATCACATACCTACAATTCCCTCCCAAGAAGCTTATTGCTAGTAATCCCTTCCTTAAATCTCTTGTTAGAGCAACTGCTCAAGAAGAAATTTCTCACCTAGCTGGTAGTAATAAGTTATCACAAGTTATATACACTGATGGACCTAAACAGGAGTCTTCTGGCAGGGCTGCATCTGCTCTTGTTGCCACCTCCCTAGTTAAGAACGATAATAAATTTGTTGAGTTAGGCATAAGAATTAACAACTGGGTGTCTACACTGCAAACTAAATTGTTTGCAACCCTAATGGCGCTAAAGCTAACCTTTTGACACTGAGCTTGACTCTATCATCGTTACTGGTTATATGTCATCATTGAAGGCTCTTGACTCCTATAATGACTCCAACAACATGCTCATAGGAGAAGCCAGGTATAGATACTCAAAAATTAGGGACAAAGGAATTAATGTACAATTGCTATGGATCCCATCACACATTGGATTACTTTAATTGTCCACTTATTGAGGAATACAGAGACAGACAGTATAATAACCTATGTGACATGTCAAGATATCTTATTAATGAAAATAAGATACCAGATATACTAAGCAAATTTCTTAAATTTGCTTGCAACAGATAAGTGAACTATAGATATGTAGATATAAATCCATATGTATTCCTGTTAACCCTTTGGGGCCTAGTTCCTAGGCCTTTTGTGTATCCATATGCTCTCGCGCTACCGTCCACAGGATGGATATGGGGTGCACAATAAACTAGCCACTTCGGTGGCAAAATTATTATTTTATTATCACACTGGCCGATTCCCACCAAGGCAGGGTGGCCCGAAAAAGAAAAACTTTCACCATCATTCACTCCATCACTGTCTTGCCAGAAGGGTGCTTTACACTACAGCAAAATCTAAATCTAAAATCTATCTCGGTGGCACTCAATGTATGCTCAAGGCTTATTCCTTTAAGAAAAAGGAGCAGTAGATGTAAAATAGAAAGAGACAGGTGCTCCCTTTACAGGTGACGAAAAAGAATAACAGAGCGGCTAAAAGAGGCCAATATATCTGAAATGCGTAGGGAGTCACTGGTCAGAAAAATAGCAAACATCGAAATTAGGCTAAAGGAATCTTATAGGAGCCAGGAATCGCGGGAAGAACTAAAAGCCATAAATGAAATCGAAAGAAACCCAAAGTATTTCTTTTCCTATGCCAAATCAAAGTCGAGAACAACGTCCAGTATTGGGCCCCTACTTAAACAAGATGGGTCCTACACAGATGACAGCAAGGAAATGAGTGAGCTACTCAAGTCCCAATATGACTCAGTATTTAGCAAGCCGCTAACCAGACTGAGAGTCGAAGATCAAAATGAATTTTTATGAGAGAGCCACAGAACACAAGCCTATCTGATGTTATCCTGATGCCAAATGACTTCGAACAGGCGATAAATGACATGCCCATGCACTCTGCCCCAGGACCAGACTCATGGAACTCATGTTCATCAAAAATTGCAAGAACCCCCTATCACGAGCTTTTACCATCCTAGGGAGAGGGAGCATGGACACGGGGTCGTCCTCAGCTACTAAAAAACAATAGACCCACTCCACAAAGGGGCAGTAAAGCAATAGCAAAGAACTACAGACCGATAGCACTAACATTCTATATCATAAAAATCTTTGAAAGGGTCCTAAGAAGCAAGAATCGCCACCCATCTAGAAACCCATCAATTACACAACCAGGGCAACATGGGTTTTAGAGCAGGTCATCCTGTCTGTCTCAACTATTGGATCACTATGACAAGGTCCTAGATGCACTGAAGACAAAAAGAATGCAGATGTAATATATACAGACTTTGCAAAAGCCTTCGACAAGTGTGACCATGGCGTAATAGCACACAAATTGCATGCTTAAGGAATAACAGGAAAAGTTGGTAGATGGATCTATAATTTCCTCACAAACAGAACACAAGGAGTAGTAGTCAACAGAGTAAAGTCCGAGGTGGCTACGGTGAAAAGCTCTGTTCCACAAGGCACAGTACTCACTCCCATCTTGTTCCTCATCCTCATATCTGACATAGACAAGGATGTCAGCCACAGCACCGTGTCTTCCTTTGCAGATGACACCCGAATCAGCATGACAGTGTCTTCCATTGCAGACACTGCAAGGTTCCAGGCAGACATCAACCAAATCTTTCAATGGGCTGCAGAAAACAATATGAAGTTCAACGATGAGAAATTTCAGTTACTCCAATATGGTAAACACGAGGAAATCAAAACTTCATTAGAATACAAAACAAATTCTGGCCACAAAATAGAGCGAAAAACAAACGTCAAAGACCTGAGAGTGATCATGTCAGAGGATCTCACCTTCAAGGACCATAACATTATATCAATTGCAGCTGCTAGAAAAATGACAGGATGGATATTGAGAACCTTCAAAACTAGGGATGCAAAGCCCATGATGACACTCTTCAGGTCGCTTGTTCTATCTACGCTGGAATATTGCTGCACACTAACAGCACCTTTCAAGGCAGGTGAAATTGCTGACCTAGAAAATGTACAGAGAACCTTCACAGTGCGCATAACGGAGATAAAACACCTCAGTTACTGGGAGCGCTTGAAGTTCCTGAACCTGTATTCCCTGGAATGCAGGCGGGAGAGATACATGATTATATACACCTGGAAAATCCTAGAGGGACTAGTACCGAACTTGCACACGAAAATCACTCACAACGAAAGCAAAGGACTTGGCAGACGATGCAACATCCCCCAATGAAAAGCAGGGGTGTCACTAGCACGTTAAGAGACAATATAATAAAGGTCAGGGGCCCAAGACTGTTCAACTGCCTCCCAGCATACATAAGGGGGATTACCAATAGACCCCTGGCAGTCTTCAAGCTGGCACTGGACAAGCACCTAAAGTCGGTACCTGACCAGTCGGGCTGCGGCTCGTACGTTGGTTTGCGTGCAGCCAGCAGTAACAGCCTGGTTGATCAGGCTCTGATCCACCAGGAGGCCTGGTCATAGACCGGGCCGCGGGGGCGTTGAACCCTGGAACTCTCTCCAGGTAAACTCAAAGTTACATAGACACTGAAAAATTCAAACCCCAACAAGTGTTCAATGGTGATGAAACAGGCCTCTTCTGGAAGAAAATGCCAAAGAGGACCTACATTACTCAGGAAGAAAAGGCACTCTCAGGACACAAGCCTATGAAAGACAGGTTAACTCTTTAATTCTGTGCTAACACTAGTGGTGATTTTGAAGTGAAGCCTTTACTTGTGTATCATTCAGAAAATCCCTGAGTGTTTAATAAAAACAATAGAATAGACTGTGTGTTGTTGAAAGCAAATAATGAGGCATGGGTGACAAGGCAAATTTTCAAAGAGTGGATCCATGAAGTGTTTGGCCCCAGTGTGAGAAAATACTTCCTAGACAATAATTTGCCACTCAAGTGCCTCCCGTTAATGGACAATGCTTCTCATCATCCTCCAAACTTAGTAGACCTCTTGTCTAGGGACTTCAGTTTTATAACAGTTAAGTTCTTGCCTCCTAACACTACTCTCCTCCAGCCTATGGACCAGTAGGTTATTTCTAAGTTCAAAAAACTCTACACAAAAGCAGTGTTTGAAAAGTGCTATAAAGTGACCTCAGACACTAAGTTGACCCTAAGAGAGTTCTGGAGGAATCACTTCAGTATCTACATTGGGAAAGGCGGGTTAGGGGTCAGCCTAGGAAAGGTTGGAGGAAGGGGGTATAGGAGGTTTTGTGTGCAAGGGGCTTGGGCTTCCAGCAAACATGCGTGAGTTCATTTGATAGGAGTGAATAGAGACAAATGGTTTTTAATACTTGAAGTGCTGTTGGTGTATGCAAAGTAACATTTACGAAGGGATTCAGGGAAACTGGCAGGCTGGACTAGAGTCCTGGAGATGGGAAGTACAGTGCCTGGACTCTGAAGGAAGGGTGTTAATGTTGCAGTTTTATGAACTGTAGTGTAAAGCACCCTTCAGGCAAGACAGTGATGGAGTGAATGATGATGAAAGTTCATTCTCGGGCCACCCTGCCTTAGTGGGAATAGGCAAATGTGTTAAATTATTATAATAAAAAAGAAGCGCTACACCACAAGGGCTATACAGCACTGCAGGGCAGGAAGGAAGCAAGGGTATCAGGTGGTAGAAGGGAGATGGATGAGTAATAGGTTATGGAGAACAGCGGGGCAGTGGATGGTGAAAGGGTAGAGGGCAGCAAGAGATTGGGGTAGAAAGGGCAGAACGGAGTGCGAAAGGCATCATCATCAGAGTTTGTGGAGTAAATCAGTCATTGTCAAAAAGTCAATGAGAGTCAGGATTAAAGGAGGATCCATCAGCAAGAAGGGAGGGTAAAGAGAGAGTAGTAGAATGGAGACGACATTGGAGGTAAATTCTGCGTGCTCGTTGATAAAGAGGGCAGTCTAACAGAATGTGGCTAATCGATACTGGAACTTGACACTTCTCACAGAGAGGAACAGGCTGCCTCTCCATGAGATACCCATGAGTAAGACGATTGTGGCCAATGCGAAGGCGGGAGAGAGTAGTCTCCCAACCTCGGCACTGATGACAAGAAGATGGCCAGTAACCTATGCTTGGTTTAATAGAATGAAGTTCGTTACCGAGTACAGTTGACCAACGTTGTTGCCAACGGGTGTGAAGGTGGGTAGCTATTACAGCAAAATAGTCCAGAAATGGAACTCCTCTATATGAAATTGGTAGGTCATGTACTGCTGACCGCGAAGCAGTGTCTGCCTGTTCATTGCCCTGTATGCCAACATGACCAGGGTCCCAACAAAAATCAATATCTTTATGCTTGGTAGAGATACGGCATAGCCAAAGTTGGATATGGAGAACTAGGGGGCAAGGTGTATCAAATTTCCGTATAGCCTGTAGAGCACTAAGGGAGTCTGAGACAACCACAAATGATGACACAGGCATAGATGCGATACGAGTAAGTGCTGCAAGAATGGTATACAATTCAGCAGTAAAAATGCTAGCCAAAGATAGTAAATGCCTTTGCACGATGCTGTCTGGAAACACTGCTGCAAATAAAATGCTGTCAGAAGACTTAGAGCCATCTGTGTATGCTGCAATGGCATGAGAATGAGAGTGGAAGTGGTTAAGAAAAAGAGAGCGGGAAGCCACCATAGGCAGTTGGACTTTCGAGCAAGGGAGTGAGAAAGAACAGACCCAAACAGCTGGAACTTCCCAAGGGGGTAGGGAAAAGTGAGATGCTACATGAACATATAAAGGTGGTAACTGAAGGGAAGACAACAGTAAATGTAGGCGAGAAGAGAAAGGATGGAGCAAACAGGGGTGGCAAACAAATAAAGAATGTCCACTAATATCAGTGGCCATTCTATAAATGGAAGGATTGCGGAGATAGTGAGAGCGTACATAGTAGCAAAGGCAGTGGGCATCACGGCGATCAGACAAGGATGGAACATTCGCTTCTGCATAGAGGCTCTCAGCAGGAAAAGAGCGAAAAGCACCAAGGCATAAACGTAATCCTTGGTGATGGATGGGGTTAAGGCTAGAGAGAGTAGCAGGAGAGGCTGCTGAATAGATCTGGTCACCATAATCGAGTTACTATAAAATGAGGGCTGAATGTAGGTGAAGGAGAGTTCGACAATCAGCTCCCCATGAAAGATGAACAAGGGTTTTAAGAAGGTTCAGCCCGCTGTGACAAGTTGCCTTCAGAGAGGTAATGGGGGTTTTTCCAGGAAACCTATGATCAAAAGAAGGCCTACAAACCAAAGCATCATGTTCAGGGATACGTGAGCCATAGAGGTACAAAGGTGATTGGAGATGACAAGCGTCTAGCGAAAGTAATTTTGGGGGTTTTTGGTACGGGGAAAATTTAAACCCATCGTGGTGGCCCAACTGGAAAACACGGGCGACCCCATGCTGGAGAGAAAATGTAATGAGGCAACAGTCATGCCGCACAAGCAAAAGTGAAGTATTACCAGAGTGATGACCAAACATTGGGTGGAAGAAAAGGGGCCAAACATTTATAGCAAAGGAGAAAAAATGGTGCCAAACCATCCCGGGGGGACACCTTCAGTTGGACAAAGCTGGGGAGAGCCCTTATTGATCGAACACAAAAATACTGTCAGTTAAAAAATTCTTAAGGTGGTAGATTGCCTCGGAGGCCTAAGGAGTGGGCTTGGGCCAAAATATTATCCCTCCAAGTTGTGTCATATGCCTTCTCAGATCAAAAAATATGGCAGTAACTAAGTGGTTATTCGCATAGGCATTATGAACATACGTATCCAAGCATAGTAAGGGGTCTATGGTAGAATGGCCCTTATGAAAGCCATATTGATGAGTGGAGAGACTGTTGTGTGCCCTTCAAATCCCACATTAAACGTCTGTTACCAGACGTTCCATCACCTTTGAAAAACTGCACTGGTAAGAGCGATGGGACGATATTGAGAGGCTTCATGTCCCGTAGTACCCAGTTTGTGGAAAGGGAGAACAATGGCAGATTTCCACAGCTGTGGAAGAGCTCATTGTGACCAAATAAGATTGAAAAGGCGTAAGAGGACTGCAAGGGCTGACTGATGTAAATGTTGTAACATTTTTTTTTTATTTTTTATTATCACACTGGCCGATTCCCACCAAGGCAGGGTGGCCCGAAAAAGAAAAACTTTCACCATCATTCACTCCATCACTGTCTTGCCAGAAGGGTGCTTTACACTACAGTTTTTAAACTGCAACATTAACACCCCCTCCTTCAGATGCAGGCCTGTACTTCCCATCTCCAGGACTCAAGTCCGGCCTGCCGGTTTCCCTGAATCCCTTCATAAATGTTACTTTGCTCACACTCCAACAGCACGTCAAGTATTAAAAACCATTTGTCTCCATTCACTCCTATCGAACACGCTCACGCATGCCTGCTGGAAGTCCAAGCCCCTCGCACACAAAACCTCCTTTATTCCCCCTTTCCCCCCAACCCTTCCTAGGCCGACCCCTACCCCGCCTTCCTTCCACTACAGACTGATACAAATCTTGAAGTCATTCTGTTTCGCTCCCTTCTCTCTACATGTCCGAACCACCTCAACAAACCCTTCCTCAGCCCTCTGGACAACAGTTTTGGTAATCCCGCACCTCCTCCTAACTTCCAAACTACGAATTCTCTGCATTATATTCACACCACACATTGCCCTCAGACATGACATCTCCACTGCCTCCAGCCTTTCCTCGCTGCAACATTCATCACCCACTCTTCACACCCCTATAAGAGCGTTGGTAAAACTTTTACTCTCATACATTCCCCCCTTTGCCTCCAAGGACAAAGTTCTTTGTCTCCACAGACTCCTAAGTGCACCACTCACTCTTTTTCCCTCATCAATTCTATGATTTCACCTCATCTTTCATAGACCATCCGCTGACACGTCCACTCCCAAAAATCTGAAAACATTCACCTCCTCCATACTCTCTCCCTCCAATCTGATATTCAATCTTCATCACCTAATCTTTTTGTTATCCTCATAACCTTACTCTTTCCTGTATTCACCTTTAATTTTCTTCTTTTGCACACCCTACCAAATTCATCCACCAATCCCCTGCAGCTTCTCTTCAGAATCTCCCAAGAGCACAGTGTCATCAGCAAAGAGCAGCTGTGACAACTCCCACTTTGTGTGTGATTCTTTATCTTTAACTCCACGCCTCTTGCCAAGACCCCTCGCATTTACTTCTCTTTCAACCCCATCTATAAATATATTAAAAAACCACGGTGACATCACACATCCTTGTCTAAGGCCTACTTTTACTGGGAAAAAATTTTCCCCCTTTCCTACATACTCTAACTTTAGCCTCACTATCCTCGTAAAAACTCTTCACTGCTTTCAGTAACCTACCTCCTACACCATACACTTGCAACATCTGCCACATTGCCCCCTATCCCCCCCTGTCATACGCCTTTTCCAAATCCATAAATGCCAAAAGACCTCTTTTGCCCTTATCTAAATACTGTTCACTTATAAAGTTTCACTGTAAACACCTGGTCCACAACACCCCCTACCTTTCCCAAAGCCTCCTTGTTCATCTGCTATCCTATTCTCAGTCTTATCTTAATTCTTTCAATTATAACTCTACCATTACACTTTACCAGGTACACTCAACAGACTTATCCCCCTATAATTTTTGCACTCTCTTTTTTCCCCTTTGCCTTTATACAAAGGAAATATGCATGCTCTCTGCCAATCCCTAGGGACCTTACCCTCTTCCATACATTTATTAAATAATTGCACCAACCACTCCAAAACTATATCCCCACCTGCTTTTAACATTTCTATCTTTATCCCATCAATCCCGGCTGCCTTACCCCCTTTCATTTTACCTACTGCCTCACGAACTTCCCCCACACTCACAACTGGCTCTTCCTCACTCCTACAAGATGTTATTCTCCTTGCCCTAACACGAAATCACAGCTTCCCTATCTTCATCAACATTTAACAATTCCTCAAAATATTCCCTCCATCTTCCCAATACCTCTAACTCTCCATTTAATAACTCTCCTCTCCTATTTTTAACTGACAAATCCATTTGTTCTCTAGGCTTTCTTAACTTGTTAATCTCACTCCAAAACTTTTTCTTATTTTCAACAAAATTTGTTGATAACATCTCACCCACTCTCTCATTTGCTCTCTTTTTACATTGCTTCACCACTCTCTTAACCTCTCTCTTTTTCTCCATATACTCTTCCCTCCTTGCATCACTTCTACTTTGTAAAAACTTCTCATATGCTAACTTTTTCTCCCTTACTACTCTCTTTACATCATTCCACCAATCGCTCCTCTTCCCTCCTGCACCCACTTTCCTGTAACCACAAACTTCTGCTGAACACTCTAACACTACATTTTTAAACCTACCCATACCTCTTCGACCCATTGCCTATGCTCTCATTATCCCATCTATCCTCCAATAGCTGTTTATATCTTTCCCTAACTGCCTCCTCTTTTAGTTTATAAACCTTCACCTCTCTCTTCCCTGATGCTTCTATTCTCCTTGTATCCCATCTACCTTTTACTCTCAGTGTAGCTAAAAACTAGAAAGTGATCTGATATATCTGTGGCCCCTCATATAAACATGTACATCCTGAAGTCTACTCAACAGTCTTTTATCTACCAATACATAATCCAACAAACTACTGTCATTTCGCCCTACATCATATCGTGTATACTTATTTATCCTCTTTTTCTTAAAATATGTATTTACCTATAACTAAACCCCTTTCTATACAAAGTTCAATCAAAGGGCTCCCATTATCATTTACACCTGGCACCCCAAACTTACCTACCACACCCTCTCTAAAAGTTTCTCCTACTTTAGCATTCAGGTCCCCTACCACAATTACTCTCTCACTTGGTTCAAAGGCTCCTATACATTCACTTAACATCTCCCAAAATCTCTCTCTCTCCTCTGCATTCCTCTCTTCCCCAGGTGCATACACGCTTATTATGACCCACTTCTCGCATCCAACCTTTACTTTAATCCACATAATTCTTGAATTTACACATTCATATTCTCTTTCCTCCTTCCATAACTGATCATTTAACATTACTGCTACCCCTTCCTTTGCTCTAACTCTCTCAGATACTCCAGATTTAATCCCATTTATTTCCCCCCACTGAAACTCTCCTACCCCCTTCAGCTTTGTTTCGCTTAGAGCCAGGACATCCAACTTCTTTCCATTCATAACATCAGCAATCATCTGTTTCTTGTCATCCGCACTACATCCACGCACATTTAAGCATCCCAGTTTTATCAAGTTTTTCTTCTTCTCTTTTTTAGTAAATGTATACAGGAGAAGGGGTTACTAGCCCATTGCTCCCGGCATTTTAGTCATCAGGCCCAGCTGTCGATGATCAGCAAGCTGAGAGTGTTGCCTCCAGTTCCTGAAGTGTAAAAGGCACATTATACTGTTCTTCTCTGAGAGAAGAAAAGTCCAAGGGTGCTAACTCTCTTGCAGACTTGGAGGAAAGAAACAAGGGGCATAGATGGAGCCCCAGAGAAATACAGACCAGATGATTGCCAATTTTAATGGCAACATCTAGAGGGTTTGCTATATCAACACCGGCAACCCGCAGAACAGGAGCTGGGTCAGGAGAATATTTACCACTCAGTTTCCGTACTTTTTTCCAGACTGCTCTCATAGAGGAAGCAGAGGTGATGGTTGAGACATAATCTCACCAGCAAGTGCGTTTAGCGCCACAGATGACACGGCGAGTGATCGCATGCTTCTGCTTAGAATCAAGAAGTCTCTCAGTGGTTCTGTTGTACTGGTACCTGCCCCATGCAGCACATTTCAAACGTACTGCATGAGCACAAGCAAAAGACCACCAAGGCACGCATTTCTGAGAATGCCTGCCCGAGGTTGGGGGTATAGAATGAAAAGCTGCAGTTAAAACTGAGGACGAGAAGAGGTGTAAAAGCTCATCAATGGAGGAAGAAGAAGGAACCTCACTAAAAACAGTTAGTTGTGAGCAAAGGTCCCAATTTGCCTGATCAAATTGCCAGCATGGGTTACGAAGAGGTGGTGAATATGAAGGGAAGTAAGAATGATGGAAATGATCACTGTCATGTACATCTGGGAGAACAGACCAGGTGAAGTCTAGTGCAATGGAGGAAGAGCAGACTGAGAGATCAATGAAAGAGAGAGTATGAGTATGAGGATCAAAATGGGTGTGAACATCTGTATTTAAAACATGGAGGGGGTGGGAAGCAAGAAAGCCTCTGAATGCCACGGGAATCACAGTGAGACCCCCACAGGAAATGATGGGTATTAAAATCGCCAAGTAACAAAGTGGTGGCAGTAATGACAAACCAAGAAAGGCAATATCCAGGATAGATAATGCCTGAGAAGGAGAGAGATACAAAGAACAGAGTGTATACCACCTATGCAAATGGATACAGGCTGCTGTGTACTGCAGCGAAGTATGAACAAATAGCTGATGGTACGGAATATCAGTGCGTAGAAGGACACTTTCATTAAAGGTCCCATCAAGAAAAGGATCCAAAGAATACAATAAATTATAGCCTGAGATGGAATAGATAACAGCAGAGTGTAATTTTAGTTCTTGTAAGCAAACACCAACAGGGGAAAACTGGGAGAGCAACATCTGAAGCTCACCCTGATTACCCGAGGCTGCGTATATTCCGCTGTAAATAGGTCATGATTGGCAACGATAAAGATACTAGAAATCCACAGGTAAGGGTACCTACGGACTAGAGGGGTTAGAAAACTCCACATGGGGTGGCAGCGGAAAACGTTCAAGCAGCGAAGGAACAGTGCCCTGTGAAGAAAAGAGTTGCGCAGATGGAGAAGAGGAAAGAGAAGGAACAGAGGGTGGATCAGTATCCATTGATGGTTTGGTCTCTGCAATATATTCAGAGTTGCTTCTAGTGTTTTGGAGTTCAGAGATGTCGTATGGGAGACAATATTGGAGATGGAAAGAGGATGAGTTTGAGTAAAGATTGGAACTGTAATGGACTGTACCAAGGTAGGAGGGGCGAGAGGGTGGAGGGAACTGTAGAAGTGTGGTAGGGGACAGAAGAGGCAGAAAACTGGGAGGTGGCAGAAGTGGAAAAAACTGGGAGGGGACAGGGGAGGAAGGCACAGTACAAGGAGGAAGGTGAACCTCTACATTTGTAACAGAGCAAGTGAGAGGGGGAAGACCTAGGTACAGAGACTGGGAAGGTAAAATGAGGAGGTGGAAAGAAGGGAAGGAGGGTTAAAGGAGATTTTTTGGACTTCTGAGAAGTAGAGGGACAATTGGAGGAGGTGTTGTACGAGGTCTTGTCGATACCGGGGTTTGTGAGGGAGAACACGGGGAATAGAACAGACTGAGG
>NW_026472258.1:0-11485 GCF_026875155.1 Cherax quadricarinatus
ACCCGAAAAAATACGGTAGTACAAAACACACACACAGGCATTCCATAAAGACACACACACTCCTGGAACTCACACCTGGCCAAGCACGTCAAGAAATTAGAGAAAGTACAAAGGTTTGAAACAAGGCTACTTCCAGAGCTCGGGGGAATGTCCTACGAAGAAAGGATGAGGGAAATTGGACTGACGACACTAGAGAACAGAAGGGTCAGGGGAGATATGATAATGCCATGCAAAATACTGCTTGGAATAGACAAGGTGGACAGAGACAGGATGTTCCAGAGATGGGACACAGAAACAAGGGGTCACAATTGGAAGCTGAAGACTCAGACAAACCACAGGGATGTTACGAAGTATTTCTTCACTCACAGAGTCATCAGGAAGCAGAACAGCCTAGCAAGTCATGTAGTGAAGGTAGGAACCATACATAGCTTTAAGACAAGGTATGACAAAGCTCAGGAAGCAGAGAGAGAGAGAGAGGACCTAGTAGCAATCAGTGAAGAATCGGGTCCAGGAGCTGAGTATCGACCCCTGCAACCACAATTAGGTAAGTACACACCGACACATATACAGATACACATACACACACACACTTCAGAACATCACATATGAAAGACCCCTTAAGGCCAGCGATCATGTGGTTTTTAAGATTCGAATATGCAGTAGAGTTATGAGTGAAGGGAGAAGCAGGAAGAGCCGGATGAATGAAGCCAAACTTCAAAATGAGGGACTACGCAGGAATGAAGAGCTTCCTGAACGGTGATCAGTGGGACAGAGAACTAGCGGGGAAGTCAGTAAATGAGATGATGGAATACTTGAAAACAATATGCAAGGAAGCTGAGGAGAGGTTTGTACCCGAAGGTAACAGGAATAATGAAAAAGCCAGTATGAGCCGTGGTTCACCCAAAGGTGCAGGGAGGCCAAAACCAAGTGTGCTAGAGAATGGAAGAAGAATAGAAGGCAAAGGACCCAGGAGAATAAGGAGAGCAGTCTTAGATACAGAAATTAATATGCACAGGCAAGAACGGAGGCCCAACGATAATGCGAAAATCACATAGCAGCGAAAGCCAAATCTGACCCGAAGCTATTGTACAGCCACATCTAGAGGAAAACAACAGTCATAGACCAGGTAATTAGGCTAAGGAACGTAGTAGGAGTGATCACAAGAAACAACCAAGAAGTATGTGAGGAACTCAGCATGAGATTCAAAGAAGTGTTCACAGAGGAGACAGAAGGGACTCCAGAAAGACGGAGAGGTGGGGTACACAACCAAGTGATGGACACAATACATACAACTGAGGAAGAATTGAAGAAACTGCTGAGTGAGCTAGATACCTCAAAGGCGATGGAGCCGGATAGAGAGGGGGGCAGAGGGCTATGTGTATCCCTAACTACAATATTCAACACATCTATCGAAGCAGGGAGATTACCTGAGGTATGGAAGACAACAAATGTAGTCCAAATTTTTAAAAAAAGAGACACACAAGAAGCACCAAACTACAGAGCAGTGTCAATGACATGTATAGTATGCAAAGTCATGGAGAAGATTATCAGGAGAAGAGTTGTGGAATACCTAGAAAGAAATCAGCTTATCAACAACAGCCAACATGGTTTCAGGGGCGGAAATCCTGTGTCACAAACCTACTGGAGTTCTATGACATGGTGACAGCAGTAAAACAAGAGAGAGAAATGTGGGTAGATTGCATTTTCTTGGACTGTAAGAAGGCGTTTGACACAGTTCCACACAAAAGATTAGTGCAAAAGCTTGAGGACTAGGCAGGATAACAGGAAGGCGCTACAATGGATCAGAGAATACCTGGCAGGATGACAGCAGTGAGTCATGGTACGAGGCGAGGTGTCAGAGTGGGTGCCTGTAATGATGGTGTTCCACAGGGGTTCTAGGACCAGTGCTAGTAATAGACTCTGAAGTGTCCCTGTTTGCAGATGATGTGAAGTTGATGGGAAGAATCAAGACAGAGTACAGTCTAGGGGGCCAGAGACTACAAACCTCACTCAAGTAAAAATATCTTGGGTGAGTATAACACCAGTGCATCTCCTAAGCCACATATCAACCAAATAACTGTTGCAGCTTATTGGTGCCTAACAAACCTGAGAACAGCATTCCACCATCTTAATAAGGAATCGTACAGGACCCTGTGCACTGTGTAACGTTAGGATCATACTGGGGTATGCGGCACCAGTTTGGAACTTACATCTAGCCAAACACGTAAAGAAACTAGAGAAAGTGCAAAGGTTGCAACAAGACTAGTCACAGAGCTATGGGGGTCGGTCCTACGAGGAGAGGTTAAGGGAAAATCTACCTGATGACACTGGAGACAGGAGAAATAGGGGGGACTGATAACAACATATAACAATACAGAGAGGAACTGACAAGGTGGACAACACAGAAATGTCTGAATTGCCACACAATAAGGGACCGCATTGGAATGTAGAAGACTCAGATGAATCACAGGGATTGACCCCTGAAATGGTCACAATGTATATAATGTAATTTTACCTTTCATATAATTTTATATTGCCTTATATTTGTTGAATTAGGCATAAATCATACATATAATTGCTTTATATTATTATTCGACTAAGTTTTATATTATTTTTTTATATTTTATTGATAAACCAATACATAGTTATACAGGTAGACAATTAAGCAATGAAACGTATCCATTAAATATAACAAAAAAAACTCCACATTCCCTACCGTAGCACTAAACTTATACATAAGAACTAAACTAAAGACAGCCCACAGCTTCATATACATGTGGTTTAGTACATCCAATTGCTGCCATAAACACAATATGCAATATAACCCAAAGAATGTCACAGGTATAGACATTTACATAAAACGAATGTACGAAGACATTCTCCATTATCCAAAAATTCTTTTACACACTTATTATTGTTGTATATTAAACTTCAAATCAAATACATAAAACTAAAACACACCTCAATAATACGAAACAAATAAAGGTTAGAATATAACAATCTCCACGACCTCACCCACAGAAAAACAAAACACAAGTACAAATAACAAATATTCGTTCCCACCCTCACTTCCATACACTACATTCCATCCTACAAGCGGGAACCTTACAAAACACAATCATGTATAAATAGTAAATATTTTTCAAATATAATTTCCAGTTTAATGTACCAAACTCTTCTACCATATTATGAAATAGGTATATTAAATAGTATATTAAACCTTAACTTAAACAATACTAATATTCTTATTCTACAGACTCGCAGCAGTTCTTGCATCACCATCCTAACCCTACTAACACAATGTACATGAACACGTCCTAATATACCCATCACTCGTCAATAATATTCATGAAAACTCACCGACATACCAATATACCACCCATAACTGAGTACATGAAAATTCTCCTCATTACATACTGCTATATACACTTGATGTAGATAAAAATCACACACATTGTAAGTCTCATATTACAGTAGCATTTAGGTACACAGACAAATTTAATCACGCCATGTCCTTTGCTATTTAATACAACCACCAAATCCTGATAATACATTAACACACATATTCAAATTTAACGTATCCCATAACATACATCGGTATACCATATCTGAGTATGACCGTATACTTTTCCATGCAGCACAAATATTGGCTCATATCCATGTCCAAGAAAAATCTTTACACTTTTCCTGACAAAACCACCACAGACCTTACTTAGAAACACACTCTCAACCATCTTTCACCACAACTAAGCTGCCATTTTACAACCATATCATGGAACTTCCTCCATACATTCCCAAATTCTGAGACGAAAGAGCCTGGTGCAACTCCCCTGAAAAATCCAAACACATCCCCCCCGCCCCCCTTTTTTTTTTTTTTTTTTTTTTTTTTTTTTTTTTTTTTTTTTTTTTTTTTTTTTCTCACTCTGCCAACAAACCTCAGACAATTCATACTTCGATATCCTTCAGAAAAACCCTTTCCAACTACTTCCATAAATCCCCCTATAACACTAAGTGTTTTGTACATTGTTACAGCCAATACCTTCATCCACCCATCCAGTCCCCATTACCCCTCATGGCCCATGATACAAAACAAATCCTTATGAAGTACCCAAAGCACGCTGCACAGACTCTTCCACACCTCCACATCTAAACTGCAATGCCCGTTAATACCGATATCCCTCCCCCACCCCCCTCCTCACTCAAAATCCCACCCATCCACTCCCGTATACACTCCAAAATATTTACAAAAATATACTACATGAAAAGCTTCTCCCTAACCCCACACACACTACATACGTCCTCCACCATCAACCCCCTCTCCCGAAGCACCACACAAGACGGCAATATTCCGTGAAGGAAACGAAACTTACCTCTCTCACTTCTGGTCTGATGCGCACCCAACCGCAACCTTACCCAAATAACTCCCCATTGCAATACATTGGGTATATGCCCTCAACAATTGCAAACACCCTCACTCCCACCTTACAGCACCTCTCAGAAACACCTACCCTATCCTAGACGGACCTCTAACAAAAACAATAAAGCTCGCAGCACATCCAGCACACGCTCTCATCTCTGATTCCTACCCACCACCTTCGTGCCTCCACATATAATGCTTGCACACCCTTCCCCACACGACCTCCCACTCGTAGAAACCACCTCTTCAAATATATACACTTAACCCTTAATCTTATATCCAATTAAAACCCAATCCACCATTGGTCCCGACCGGGAGCATAACAACACTTCTACCCAACCAACACACCCATAACCCCATATAATCGAAAAACCTTTTAGCATTCTATTATGTCCGGTCCAGCAACGATATACTGCTGCCTACATGCCATAACCATACAATATAACATCACATTCACCACATTACACGTTGATGATCGTCAAATGCAAGGGACCAAAACATTAACCACCCACCAACCTATCCACTGCCCTCCCCAGAATTAAACATCCGTGGCCTCCCACGGCATTTCCCATATAAATTATCCACACATACCCTTAGTCAATCCACCACACACCAACGCACAGTCAGTTTCCCATCGCGCCCACTCCTACCCATTCCCTAAGACCATAATTTTCGATTTCTCCATCATCACTTTTAAACCTGTAAACCTTCAAAACCACCAATTACAACCTCCACCTCATGTAAACTTTCCCTCCCTGCTCATTAGACTTGTTGTATCAACCACATCCCTATTATTCCCCACCCCACCATCTCCACACCAACGTACCAACACCTCAACATCGCCCCACTGCCTATAAAAAAGGTCCTGTATAAAAGCAACAACATTTGAGACAGAGGACAACCCTGCCTTAAGCCTCAAACCCATTAGAAACCCACTCACCCAATTTCCATTCAACCTGCACATGTACACCTACCCTATATACAAAGACTCCAATCCAACGTACCAACTCTTCCCAAAACCCTCCTCCGTAAGATAGCCACAGTGGCCTTTTCGTTCTACGCAATCATACGCATCCTGCCACTCCAATGCAAAGACAACCTCCCTCCCTTTCAATCTCCCCCATCCCATAACTTTCCACAAAATCTTTTATTATCCATTTCCCTCATACATCGTCCTTCCAGCACCCCAATACTGTACCTCTCGCAACAACTCTATCTATCACGCACTTCAGCCTTTCCCAAAGATTTTTGCGAATATCTAATAATCACACAATAACGACAACGCCCTGTGTTCTGCACTGTAGTAGGCCCTTTCCCTTTTGGAAACAATACTACTACTGCATGTACGCCTGCAACAAACACCATCCTGCCCCTCACAATTCATCACATTCATCATGTTCACTAAAAAATTACCTCAACACACACCAATGCATCACATAGAATTCACAAGGTACCCCATCTAACCGGCGCTTTACCTCTCGCCATATTCTCCAAATCACTCCATATCCTCTCCCTCTCAATATCCCCACCCAATGCCATAACGTCAAATTCCACTCAGCACACGAAGATACATTCTCGTCCCAATCTCGTCTAAATCCTCACCGTTCACGATCCTACACCTCTGCAAATATTTTCCCAACCAACTATCCATAAAACCACTCATACCCTCAGTAGGTTCTCAAACTCCTGACCCTTCTTATACCCACCGAATTCCTCGTGTACTACCAGCTTCTCATTTCCATTGCCAACCCTGCGACTCCCTGACCCCGATAACACAGGCTGACGGCTGCACCACCGCACCCCAAATCGCGCCTCCACTAACTCCACCTAGCACCACCCTCGCCTCATCAAATCTCTCATTGTGCATATCCCTAATCTGACCACTTTAATGCTTCAGTTTCCTTCCATTGGATACACACCTGTCACAGCACCCCTCCCTGATAACAACCAGCAACCGCCCCACTAAATACTGTTTAAGCCCATATGTCTCCATTGCCTCATTCTTCCCTTCGCACATAGTATTGCCTGATCCTCGTCGTTGCAACCTCCATCCCCACCACCCCAATAAATCGCTTGGCACTCTTACCCCCACCTCCATAATCCTCCCACAAACATTCAAATCCCCTCCCTCCACCCCCTCACACCATAGTCGTACATTCACTTCCAGTACCCCCAAATATCTCTTAGGCAAACCGTCCCCAATTTAATCAGCATAACCGCCCTATTATCTGAATAAACGACATTCACCGTCTCACCCCGCTCAACCCTCACTTCCCCTTGTCACATACATCCTATTCTAATCGTGCAACAAATCCCTTCTATGAAATGTGTGCTCTAATCTCGCATCCGCCTCCATCAACATATCCCTCAATCCCACACCTCTCAATAGATACCCTAAAACCTGCCAAAAAACACCCTGCCCCTCTCGGTTCCACATCCTTCCTGCGCACGCACACAGTTTCCAGTCACCACCAACTATTTCACTAGACGGTAATGAACGCAAATAATATACCAATACTTATTCACAATTCATTCTTTACCCTTACATCAATTCTCATCCGGCACAACACACAAACGACTGCCATCCGCTCACCTCTCCACCACCTAAAAAAACATCTATTCTTAACAACACCGAACCCCCCCTTCCTTCCTAAGAACAACAAACGGGCTCGACCTCGATCAGGATTCCCACCCTCTCCCTTCATTCGCGTCCGAATACATCACAAACACTCTGTACCCATCCCCTCCAATTGCTTTCCCAGCTTGAAAATTATGTTCCTGCACAAAAACAATTGCCTATAAGCATAACGTCTTAAAAATCCTTACCCACAGACGCTTCCTCACTCGCACACAATCTATTAAAATTCGCTGTCATGCACCGGAAACCTACTTAAGTGATTTCACCCTCTGCCTCTTTTCACCTTACACTGACACGCTTCCAGTGGTGTCTGCTTCGTCCACTTTCTCTCCACTGCCCACTGGTGGCTTTCCCCTGATCCAACACCTGACCAGAGCATACCTTAATGGCTCCCACGCTCCACATTCAACCCACGGCTTTTTCCCCCGTCACTGTGCCGGGGCCAAAACATCAACCGAGTCGGAATATTCGCCGCCCTCTTACGGATGACACACTCTGCATCCATTTCTAACCACAAGATTGCCTCCCCCTGTGAATATCAGCAGTCACACTCAATCACTTCCACCACTCCTGGCGAGTCATCTGCACATGTTCCGCCAAGCTTCCAATTGCTCATCTTCAATCTGAACAGTACTCCTCACCATACTCAAGTTATCCTCAGCAACCTCCTTCTCAAAGATTTTTCCTGCACTGTTCCCATAGAGGCACTTCCTCTACCCGCAAGTCACATCTGCGACAGTCTTCCCGTTCTCCAAGTCAGAATGCCTCACTTCCCACTAACTGTGACAGTGATGGGCTGGTAACCCACCAGTGCAGCTCAACGCTCCCACTTCCTCACTCCAGGAAGTGCCACTCTATGTACAGTTGGACTCATCAGCATGACCCACCTTTGGTTCCTGGCTCTTTCACATCCACTACCTAGGTCCTTTCTTCTCCCGCTGCCATCTCCCACACTGGGGGCCGCCATATGGTCATAAGCACACATAACTTACTCTACGATCTGGGGGGGGGGCCCCACGTAGTACACTCATTACATGTGTCCTAAATGCTTTCCATATGACGTAAGATGGATGGCATCCTCAACGCCATCTTGGATCGTGAACGTACCATCCGGCAGCCGCATAACGCTCCCATCCATCCATTTACCACCATAGCCAGGTGTACGTACCATACTGTTCTAATACATACCGCAGATCATCTCGTCGCCTCAAAGGCAGCCATATCGGACATTCACCCGATCAGTGCGAACACTATCGCTGAATTAAAACGTCCACGCTCCTGTCCTGGTACTTGTCAAACCACCGCTCATACACTCCATCAGATCACATCATGACGAAAATACGATAGGCACCATTATGCCACACCATACCGTTTTCTTGATCCGCAACACATTGGTGACACGGATACTTGCGGTTAAAAGCACTTTGGTGCAGACTGAGGTGTTAACGCACCCAACGCAACAATTCAATGCACGAACCGTGTGCAAACGCCTTCTCACTAGACTGCGCCATTTTGTGAAAATATGTCTCTCTCCAATGGCCAGCATAGGGAGCAGTAGTCACAGTCCGCACTCTTCTCAGGTCAAGCGGCGAAATGACTTATTATTTATTAGGTGGAAGTAACATTTTATATATTATTTTCAGTGCTCTTAGTCCTGAGAGTGGTTAAGTACTGACGCATGTTCTAAACTACTGTAATTATCGCTTCCACCGTTTTGCTGTCCGGCTTCTCTGTGTTGCGATGCAGTAGCAGTTTCCACAGAGAGTCACATGGGTCAGGGGGGGGTGCTCCCGCACCTCACCAGGATAGAGACTGCCTTGGCCTGCACTCATCTTCTTGGCTGTTTGACGATTGCTTCCACAAGACGTCTCTCTCCAGCTCCCCTTGCAGTCCCGTGTTTGGAAGATTGTCTCTGTCGCTTTCTGTTTGTATGTTCTGTGTATCTCTGTTCACAGAACACTACCTATACTTAGAGATTTTTGAGATTGCAAACTGAGGTTGGTGATTTCTCATTAGACACTCTGATAAACTCAGGTCCTGAATCTGTAGTCTTCTAAACGCTAATTTGTACTGGTATCTGTGTACTGTCCACATCGGGGATTTCTAAATGCGAACTTAGATTCAGTAGTATGAGAGTTTTGTGACTTTTGTGGAGGATCTGCAGATGGTCCTTACTTAGTGTCATTATATTATCTCCTTGTTCCTGATTCTGTGTTGCTGTTGCTTGTTATATTGCTGTTTGGCTTATCAGTCGTTTTATTGTTTAAGCAAGCTGTTCTGATTGCCAGGTTGGTCAAGAAGTTAGTTTATGTGAGGACTTTTAGTCAGTCACTAGTTAAGTCTAGTCGAGTCTTGAGACATAGCGAACTACTTAGAGCACTTACACTCATACACACAAACTTACTAGTATATATTTGTATTACGTTATGTGATATGTGCCTTCAGCACAATACTACTGTACATGAAAGAAGTGATTATTTTGATTATTTTGATTAATTTACTTTTATAATATATACCTACACAACTTTATTGTTATTAATAAACTTATTAAATTTTAATTTCTTAAGTAGCCTGCTAGTTGTAATCCTGAAGCACTATTGAATCTTACTAAATTCTAATTAATAATTGGACCAGGACACTGACTACTTGTTACAAAAACCCAGTAACAAGCTGGATGCTAGAAGGGCAGTCCTTCCTAGTATTCACTGGAGATCTCTATCATGATTAGAAATCGCATTTTATGTAACAAATGGGGGCCTGTCCATGATCCTTTTGATCCAAGGTGTTGGAGAAGTTGTCCGGTTTGACACTTTAGTAACTCTATGGTCAAACACTTTGAGTACTTTCCTAATCTCATGGCTTTGAGAATCATCTTGTACAACATAATACGTGGATGTATGTACTTGACTTAGTCTCTTGATCCAAGGAGATGAAAATACTGTTTATGAGCTCTAACTCTAAGACAGCCAACACTAAAATTAATATTAAGATTATAGTTTCCCATAAACACTCTCTCGTAGTGCACTTATTTTCGTGATGTATGTCAAAGTGAAACAGTTAATTGATACTCTGAGTTTGTCGGAGTTGAGTACATTAAAACTTCAGACGTGTTGGCGAGTAGCCAAATATCTCAGTGTGACATATAACAGGAATTAAACTGCAGAAACTGTCAGGGTGTTAATTAAAAATATATTGTTTCCTGCTCATGCAGAGATGTCTGATCATGATTCAGATACAGAGAGACTAGTGTCACTATTAGGAAGCATGACTATTTGATGACGTAAAAAAGAGAGCAACTACGGCAGAAGTGTCTGAGCCTAGTGTAACTCCGTTCACGCTCACACCTTCCTGCCTGACTAACACAATAGTACAGAATGTAGCTGATAGTATGACTCAGCCTCATTATAGTACCGTGTATGCTACACCTATATCTACTTATCCTAGACCAGATCTAGACTCTCTAGGGATGACTGGACAAGGTGTCCGACCTAAGGAACGTCCAGACTCATTCGTTAGATTTTGTACTCCTCTGTTACCCACTGGTCCTATCTCTGAGGAACAATTTGAGAGGATGGAACACCTCATTATGTTGCAAACTGCACAAATAGAAGCACAGAGGAAACTGAATGAAGAAGATTTCCAGAGAGAGAAATTGTTCGTCTCGGAAGACAACAGACTAATAAATCTGACTAAGTTGATAAACTGTTAGTAGAACACAGGACACATTTAATGTGCAGAAATCTGCCTCAATGATTTCTAAGTTTATTGAGAGTGACTTAGACACCTCTTTTGATGTGTTTGAGAACCAGGCATGTGCTATGAATTGGCCACATAAGCACTGGGCTACCTTGTTGCACACAGCTTTGACAGGAAGAGCTCAGACTTGTACTGCTGCTTTACCATTTGCCAAGTACATTAGTTATGACGCTGTCAAGGAAACTATTGTAGAGGCATATAACTTGTTACCTGTAAGTTATCAACGTGCATTTCATTCGTTACAATGGTGACAAGATCTAACTTGTGTAGAGTTTGCTCGTGAGAAAAAAGTTGCGTTTGAGAGGTGGTGCAGAGCTGCTAAGTACAATAATTTTGACAGTGTGGTTCAGCTGTTACTTCACGAAGAGTTTTACAACTGTATGTCCACTGACATACAAGAATATCTGATCGATCAAACTGCCTCAGATATTCTGGAAACTGCAGCATTAGCAGACAATTACGAGATTTCTCACAAACTTGTACATACTAAAACACAGAGAAACAAGGTAACTAAAAATTGTCCTAGAAGTTGGCAACCTAAATCAGCTGATCAGTGCCGGCCTGATGTACCTGCTACTGTAACTTCTCGTACCTTTACCAGGAACACTTACAATCCTGATACTGTCTGTAGTTTTTTTCTTTTATATTTTATTTAAACTATAAAAACAAAGGGG
>NW_026472260.1:0-10953 GCF_026875155.1 Cherax quadricarinatus
CTGTACATATCACTTCTGGCTTTTTCGACTAATCTTTTCTTTTTTCCTGGTCCTTTGTCTTCTTATGTATTTCCATGCTCTGACACAACTTAGTTTTTGCCTCTCTCCACCTTTGGGGTAAACCAAGGGCTCGTTGTGGTCTTCCCATTATTTCTGTTTTCCCTTGGAGCAAACCTCTCTTCTGCCTCCTTGCATTTCGTTATCACATAGCCCATTATTTCATTTACTGATTTTCCTAGCAGTTCTCTTTCTCCCACTGAACTTCTTGTCGGAAGTTCCTCATGCCTGTGCAGTCCCCACTTTTGTAGTTTTGCTTCTGCCATCCTACTCCTGTTTACCCTTTCTATTTGCAACCCTTCTATAATTCAGATCTCAGAACCACTTGATCACTAGCTCTGAGGGGGCCTTTCATAAGTAATGTCGTCGATGTCCGAACTACTCAGGGTGAATATGAGGTCCAGTCTTGCTGCTTCATTCTCACCTCTCTCTCTCTCTGGTAGTGTCCCTAAAATGTTGATGCATGAGATTTTCCAGTACCAGACGTTCATCAGCTTTGGCTCTCCTTCTTTTGGGACCCCCATGTGGCTCTTGGTTTTCCCAATAAATCTCCTTGTGATTGAAATCGCCCATAGAGTAGTAGTTTTGCTCTACCCATGTGAGCTCTTCTGGCAATCTCAGCTAGTGTATCCACCATTGCTCTGTTGTTCTCTTTATATTCTTCTCTTGACCTCCTGCAGTTCTGTGGTGGGTTGTACATCACTGCAGTGACTACTTTGTTTTCCCCCGACTGAACTGTACCAACTATATAGTCCCTTTCGCACATTTCATCCATTGCTTCTGCTTCCTCAAATCCCCATCAGTTTTAATGGAGCATCGCAACTCCTCCTCCCCTTCTGCTCCCTCTATCTTTCCCCAGGATCTGAAGATCCAGAGGGAAGATTGCGTCTGTTTATCACCACGGTTTAGTTTTTTATTTCTGTAAGGTCTATGTTGTTCCGGGACATTCTGTCATGCCACTCCTCAAATTTATTTGTTATTACATCCTCATTCATATACCAAACCTTCAACTTCTTTTCTAAAACTGTGGTCTGGGGAGAACGTTGGAGTTGGTGGTGTGGGAAACCAGTCTGGGAATTACGAAGGGATTCTGTGTGTATGTGTTTTATGTGTGTGTGTGTGTGTGTGTGTGTGTGTGTTGTGTGTGTGTGTGTGTGTGTGTGTGGTGTGTGTTTGTGTGCTTACCTAATTGTACTCCTTGTGGTTGCAAGGGGGATTCATAGCTCCTAGCCCTGGCTCTTCAATGGTCGACACTAGGTCCACTCTATCTGCTCCATATGCTTTATCATACCTCTTCTTGAAGCTACGTATGGATCCTGCCCCCAGTACATCACTACCCAGACTTTTCCACTTCCTGACAACTCTGTGACTGAAGAAATACTTACTAACATCCTTGTGGTTCACCTGAGTCTTCAGCTTCCAACTGTGACCCCTTGTTGCTGTGTCCCATCTCTGGAACATCCTGTCTCTGTCCACCCTGTCTATTCCTCTCAGTATTTTATAATGTCATTATCATATCCCCCCTATCTCTCCTGTCTTCCAGTGTCGTCAAGTCGATTTCCCTTAATCTCTCCTCGTAGGACATACCCCTTAGCTCCGGGACTATTCTTGTTGCAAACCTTTGCACTTTCTCTGGTTTCCTCACATGCTTGGCTAGGTGAGGGTTCCAAACTGGTGCTGAATACTCCAATATGGGCCTAACGTACAGAGTTTTACAGGTCCTGAATGACTCCTTATTTAGATGTCGGAATGTAGTTCTTAGGTTTGCCAGGCGTCAGTATGCCTCAGCAGTCACTGTACTCACCTATTTGCGATTGCAGGGTCGAGTCTTAGTTCCTGGCTGTGTACTCACCTATTTGTACTAAACCTATTTGGGTGGTTGCAGGGTTCGATTCACAGCTCCTGGCCCCGCCTCTTCGCTGATTGCTACTAGGTCCTCTCTCTCCCTGCCCATGAGCTCTATCAAACCTCGCCTTAAAACTATGAAATGGTTCCTGCCTCCACTACATCACTTTCTAGGCTAAACCATGGCCTGACTACTCTATGACTGAAGAAATACTTCCTAACATCCCTTTGTTTCATCTGAGTCTTCAACTTCCAATTGTGACCTCTTGTGTCTGTTCCCATCTCTGACATCCCTTTCTTTGTTCCACCTCGTCTATTCCGCGCAGTAATTTTATATGTCCGTTATCCATTTTTCCTCCCCTGACCCTCCTTCCTCCAGAGTCGTCCAGCCGATTTCCCCTCAACCTTTCTTCTAGACAATCCCCGTATTTCTGTACTAGTCTTGTTGCAAACCTTTGCACTTTCTCTAATTTCTTGACGTGCTTGACTAGTGTGGATCCAAACTGTGCTGCATACTCCAGTATGGGCCTACGAAAATGGTATACAGTCTTAAAACGAACCTTACGGGGTTTCGAACGCATCCGTAGGTTGCCAGGCGCCCATATGCTGCAGCAGTTATTGATTGATTCGCTCAGGAGATAGCTCGGTGTTATAACTCACCCCCAGACTCTTTTTCCTTTGAGTGAGGTTGCAGTCTTGGCCATCTAAACTATATTGTGTCTGCGGTCTTCTTTGCCCTTCCCCAATCTTTAGACTTTGCATTTGGCAGGGTAATTCAAGGAACCAGATGCTGGACCGGGCCCTTGGGTAGCCCTGTCCAGGTCTCTTTGTAGCCCTGCTGATCCTCGTTGTGTGGATGTGTGCATGGTGTGTGTGTGTGTGCACCACCTAGTTGAGATTGCAGGGGACGGGGTCCCGTTTCCTAGCTCCTGTTCTGGGGGTGTGTGTGAGTGTGTGTGTGGTGTGTTGTGTTTTGTGTGGTGTGTTTTGTGTGTGTGTGTGTGGTTTGTGTGTGTTTGGGGTGTGTGTGTTTTGTGTGTGTGTGGTGTGTGGTGTGTGTGTGTGTGTGTGTTTGTGTGGTGTGTGTTTTGTGTGTGTGTGTTGTTGTGTGTGTGTTTGTTGTGTGTGTGTGTGTGTGTGTGGTGTGTGTGTGTGTGTGTTGTGTGGTGTGGGGTGTTGTGTGTTGTCCGTCTGTCTGTGTGTCTGTGTCTGTGTACTCACCTATTTATACTCACCTGTTTGTGATTGAAGGGGCCCGAATCATAGCTACTGGCCCCACCTCTTAATTGATCGCTCCTGGGTCCTCTCTCTCCCCTCTCCATGAGCCTCGTCAAACCTCGTTTTAAACTATGTACGGTTCCTGCGTCACTTTCTGTTACACATCCTGACAACTCTATGACTAAAGAAAAAATTTTCCCAACTTTCCCTTTGACTCATCAGAGTCTTAAACTTTCAATTATAACACCTTGTTTCTTTCGTCCCATCCTGTAACATTTTGTCTTTGTCCACCTTGTCAATTCCTAGCAGTATTTTACATATCGTTAATCATGTCTTCCCTGGCCCTCCCCTTCCCCTATGTCGTCAGAACCAATTTCCCTAACCTTTCTTCGTAGGACATTCCCTTTGAACTGGACTAGTCTTGTTGTAAAACTTCGCACTTTCTCTAATTTCTTGACGTGCTTAACCAGGTTTAAAGGGTTTCCCAAAAAGTGCTGCTAACTCAAATGTGGGCCAGATGTACAAGGTATACAGTGTCTTTAACGATTACTTGTTTTAGGTATCGGAACACAAATTCTCAGGTTTGCCAGGCGCTCTTATGCTGCAGCAGTTATCTGGTTGACGTGCGACCCAGGAAATAGGCTCGGTATTATTCTCACTCCAAGATCTATTTCCTTGAATGAGGTTTTGCAGACTTTGCAATCTGCGGTCTTCTTTGCCCTTCTCTGATCTTCCCTGACTTTGCATTTGGTGGGGTTTAAATTCAAGGAGCCAGTTGCTGGACCAGGCTTGTAGCCTGTCCAGGTCTCTTTGTAGTCCTGCCTGATCCTTTACCGATTTAATTCTCCTCATTATCTGCAAACAGGACACTAATGAGTCTATCCCTTCCGCATGTCGTTTTTACGTATACCAAAAATAGCCCTGGTCCTAGAACTGACCCCTGGTGGACCGCGCTCGTCACAGGCGCCCACTGTGATACCTAATCAAAGTACCATGACTCGTTGTAGCCTCCTTGTCAGATATTCTCTGAGCCTTTTTGCAGTGCCCTTCCTGTTATATGAAACGCGATCCTCTTGCTTTGCACTGATCTCTTGTGAGGAACTATGTCGAAGTGCATGTATACTGTGAGTGTGTGTGTGGTACTCACCTAGTTGTACTTACCTAGTTGAGGTTGCAGGAGTCGATCCTAGCTCCTGGCCCCGCCTCTTCACTTATCGCTACTAGGTCACTCCCCTGAACCGTGAGCTTTATCATACCTCTGCTTAAGGCTATGTATGGATCCCGCCTCCACTACATCCTTTCCCAAACTAATACACTTCCTGACTACTCTGTGACTGAAGAAATACTTCCTAACATCCCTGTGATTCATCTGTGTCTTCAACTTCCAACTGTGTCACCTTGTTGCTGGTTCCCGTCTCTGGAACATTTGTCTTCGTCCCACCTTGTCAATTCCTCTCAGTATTTTAAAATGTCGTTATCATGTCCCCCCTATCTCTCCTGTCCCCAGTGTCGTCAGGTTGATTTCCCTTAACCTCTCCTCGTAGGACATACCGCTTACTCTGGGACTAGTCTTGTTGCAAACCTAGTTTCTTTACGTGATTGGCTAGGTGTTGGTTTTCCCAAAATGGTGCCCCCATACTCCAATATGGGCCTAACGTACACGGTGCACAGGGTCCTGAACGATTTCTTATTAAGATGTCGGAATGCTGTTCTGAGGTTTGATAGGCGCCCATATGCTGCAGCATTTTTTTGGTTATGTGTGCTTTTAGGAGATGTGCCTGGTGTTATACTCACCCCAAATCTTTTTCCCTTGTGTGAGGTTTGAAGTCTCTGGCTCCCCTTGACTGTACTCCGTCTGCGGGCTTCTTTGCCCTTCCCCCAATTTTCATGACTTTGCACTTGGTGGGGTTGAACCCAGGAGCCAATTGCTGGACCAGGTCTGCAGCCTGTCCAATCCCTTTGTAATTCTGCCTGGTCCCTTTAATTGAATGAATTCTTCTCATCAACTTCACGTCATCTGCAAACAGGGACACTTCGGAAATCTATTTTCCTTTTTTTTTTTATGGTTTGGTTTTACAAATACCAGAAACCCCAGTTTTTTTTTAGGACGACCCCTGTGGGAAACCCCCCTTTTCACAGGCGCCCACTCTAACCCCCCACCACTACAATGACTCGCTGCTGTCTTTCCCAAAAAGTATTCCTTTACCCGTTTGTGCCTTCCCTGTTACCCCTTTCTTTCCTCCATTTTTTTTTCACTAATCCCCCCGAATTTGGGAAATTTTGTCAAACGCCTTCCCCTTTAAATCCAAGAAAAAGCACTCCAAACCCCAAACCCTTTTTTCTTGTTTAAAGCTGTCACCCGCCTAGAACTCCAGTTTGGTTTTTTTTGACACAGGATTTTCCCCTCCCTGAAACCCGTTGGGTGCTGTTGATAAGATTTAAACCTTTTTTTAGGGGTTTTTCCAAACCCCTCTTCTCCTGTAAAACTTTTCCAAGACTTTCATACTAAACCCGTCAGTGACACTTTCCCTTAGTTAAAAGGGTTCATGTCGCTCCTTTTTTTTAAAAAATTTGGGGCTTTCATTTTCGTCTTCCATGCCCAGGCAATCCCCCCTGTTTCGAAAAGATTTTTTGAATATTGTTTTAGGGGTAACCTACACCTCTGCTCCTCTCATTATTTTCCTTGGTTCCCCTTTTCCTTTTAAAATTTTTTTCCATTCCCCTAGCACACTTTGGGTTTTTTCCTCCCGCACCTTTGGTTAACTATGGACTCACCTTGGCTTTTTCATTATTCCCTTACCATTGGGACAAACCCTCCTCACCTCCTTGCACATTGTTGTTACAAAATTTTCCCTCTTTTCATTAACTGGCTTCCCTGCCAGTTTTTCCCGTCCACGAAACCCATTCAGGAAGTTTCCCCATTTCCCTTAATTCCCCTTTCTTGTAGTTTTGGTTTTATTCACCCCCCCCGGGGGGGGGTTTTTTTTCCTGACTTTCCCCCCCACTTGTAGCCTACAAAAAATTCGAACTTAAAACCACATGAACGCTGGGGCCCCAAGGGGTTTTTTTCAAATGTGAATTTTCCCCGAAATCTTTCACTACCAAGGTGAATACTAAGTCCACCTTGCTGGTTTATCCCCTCCTCCCCTCCTTGTAGTGTCCCTTACGTGGTTTTGGGACATGAAGTTTTTTCCCGTACCACCTCCATCATCTTAGCCCCCCATGTATCTTGGCTCCCATGTGGGTCCAAGTTCTCCAAATCGATCTCCTTGTGGTTAAAGTCACCCATGATCAGGAGCTTTGCCCTGCATGCATGACTCTTATGGCCACTCTAGCCATTGTGTCAACCATCGCTCTATTGCTCTCGTCGTACTCTTGCCTTGGCCTCCTGCTGTTCTGTGGTGGGTTATACATCACTACATATACCACCTTGAGACCTCCAGAGTGAAGCGTTCCCGCAATGTAATCACTTCTTCTCCGCTGTCTCCTCCTCCAGCTCATCAAAATTCCAGCGATTTTTGATCAGCAATGCCACTCCTCCACCCCCCTGTTCCCTCTGTCTTTCCTCAGGATTTGGTATCCTGTGCTGGAAAGATGGCATCGTTATCATACCTGTAAGCTTGGTTTCTGTGAGAGCTATGATGTCCGGTGATGCTTCTTTGACTCTTTCATGCCACTCCTCCCACTTATTTGTTATTCCATCAGCGCTTGTGTACCATACTTCAGTTTCCTTTCCAACACTGTGGTTTGGGGGGCCTGTGAGGGTGGGAGACCTGGTGGCATACTGTGGGATTCTATAGCTCGGTTTTGGGTGAGGCTGTGGGTATGGATTGTAGTGTGTGTTGGGATGGTGTGATAGGTTGTAATGGTTCTGAGAAAGTTGTGTGTGTGCTTGCCCTTGCTGTTCTGTTCTGCTCTGACTGACCTCTGCTGGTTCCATCCTTGTCTATATTTCCTAGCTCCTTTAGCTTTTTTTGTCCTCTCCCTCAGCTGCTGTCGTTCTGATTTTGTTCTGTCTCTTGTGGGGAACTGTGTCAAAGGCCTTCCTGCAGTCTAGAAAACGCAATCTACCCACCCCTCTCCTCGTGTCTTACTTTTGTTACCTTGTCATAAAACTCCAGGAGGTTTGTGATACAAGATTTGCCTTCCATGAACCCTTGCTGGTTTTCATTTATAATCTTGTTCCTTTCCAGTGTGTCGACCACACTCCTCCTGATAATCTTCTCCATGACTTTGCACACAATACATGTCAGAGACACAGGTCTGTAGTTTAGCGCCTCGTTTCTGTTTCCTTTCTTAATATGGGACTACATTAGCTGTCTTCCATTTCTCAGGTAGTTGCCCAGTTTCAAGGGATGTGTTGAAGATTGTTGTTAGAGGCACGCACAGCATCTCTGCTCCTTCTCTAAGGACCCATGGGGTGATGTTGTCCGGTCCCATAGCCTTTGAGGTGTCAAGGTCACTTAAGAGCTTCTTCACCTCCTCCTCAGTTGTTCGATGTCATCCAACACTTGTTGGTATATTCCCTCTTGATGTTCCCTTCTGTGCTGTCTTCCCAACAGTCCTTCTTCCTGTCTCTACTGTAAAAACTTCCTTAAATCTCCTTTTCAGCTCCTCACATACCTCCTGATCATTTCTTGTGAGTTCTCCACCTTCTGTCCTTAATCTGATCACCTGGTCTTTGACTGTTGTCTTCCTCCTGATGTGCCTATACAACAGTTTCGGGTCAGTCTTGATTCTCGATGCTATGTCATTTTCATACTGTCATTGCGCCTCCCTCCTTACCTGTGCGTACTCATTCCTGGCTCTGCAACTGATCTCCCTATTTTCGTGTGTTCTCTGCCTTCTGTTCTTTTTTCCATTCTCTATTGCATTTGTTTTTTTGCCTCCTTACAACCGTCTGGTAAACCAGGGGCTCGTTCTGGTCTTCCCGTTGTTACTGTTGCCCTTGGGAATAAACCTTTCCTCTGCCTCCTTGCATTTTGTTGTTACATATTCCATCATTTCATTTACTGGCTTTCCTGCCAGTTCTCTGTCCCACTGGACCTCCCTCAGGAAGTTCTTCAACCCTATGTAGTCCCCTCTTTTATAGTCAGGCTTTTCCCATTCAACTCCTGTTATTCTCTCCACTTGCAGCTCTACTATGTGTTCAAAGCACAGAACCACGTGGTCGCTAGTCCTAGGGACTCTCATACTTGATGTCCTCAATGTCTGAGCTACCCAGGGTGAACACAAGGTCCAATCTTGCTGGTATCATCCTCCCCTCTCACTCTGGTAGTGTCCTTAACATGTTGGTGCATGAGGTTTCTCCAGCACCACGTCCAACATCTTGGCTCTCCATGTTTCGGGACCCCCATGTGCTCCAGGTTTTCCCAGTCAATCTCCCTGTGGTTGAAATCCCCCATAACCAGCAACTTTGCTCTCCTGGAGTGAGCTCTTCTTGAGTGTGTGTGTGTGTGTGTGTGTGTGTGTGTGTGTGTGTGTGTGTTGTGTGTGTGTGTGTGTGTGTGTGTGTGTGTGTGTGTGTACTCACCTAGTTGTACTCACCTAGTTGAGGTTGCGGGGGTCACGATCCGAGCTCCTGGCCCCGCCTCTTCACTGATCGCTACTAGGTCACTCTCCCTGAGCCGTGAGCTTTATCATACCTCTGCTTAAAGCTATGTATGGATCCTGCCTCCACTACATCGCTTCCCAAACTATCCACTTACTGACTACTCTGTGGCTGAAGAAATACTTCCTAACATCCCTGTGATTCATCTGTGTCTTCAGCTTCCAACTGTGTCCCCTTGTTACTGTGTCCAATCTCTGGAACATCCTGTCTTTGTCCACCTTGTCAATTCCTCTCAGTATTTTGTATGTCGTTATCATGTCCCCCCTATCTCTCCTGTCCTCCAGTGTCGTCAGGTTGATTTCCCTTAACCTCTCCTCGTGTGTGTGTGTGTGTGTGTGTGTGTGTGTGTGTGTGTGTGTGTGTGTGTGTGTGTGTGTGTGTGTGTGTGTTTGTGTGTGTGTGTGTGTGTGTGTGTCGTGCTTGCTCCACCAAATATGCTAATAATACAGTGACAACTGCAAGCAATGGTCAAGAAAGCACTACACACATTTACCTTATACTTTACCTGTGCGAAATGTAACAATGCACTTAACATATTATACTTAAATACACCTATAAACAAAATATTCTTAATTCTTCTGTTCATAATGTCACATATAAATTGTCTTGAAATTTATAAAACGTTGACATTCATATGTATTATGTCTTATTCTCTTCATTATATATGTTAATGACCTTCCCAACCTGAATATAATGACATCATTGGTACCCAATTTACTCACGATGGTATTCATGTTGTATCATACACTTCTGAATCAGAAAAACTCAGGATGAGAGTGTGACAGATAAAATGAATACAGAACTGCGTAGAACAGCCAGCTCGAGAAGATTAGCGAATCACGAACAATCTTCATAAGGTCCTAATCAGTACTAACAGATTTTTTGCCACAGTTGAAAACAAAGGTGAAGTGCAGTTGCTGCCTCAGTCCCACCCTAGGGTGGACACAGTCCCACCCTGGGATGGACACAGTCCCCACCCTGGGTGGACACAGTCCCCACCCTGGGGTGGACACAGTCCCACCCTGGGTGGACACAGTCCCCACCCTGGGGTGGACACAGTCCCACCCTGGGGTGGACACAGTCCCACCCTGGGGTGGACACAGTCCCACCCTGGGGTGGACACAGTCCCACCCTGGGGTGGACACAGTTCCCACCCTGGGGTGGACACAGTCCCACCCTGAGGTGGACACAGTCCCCACCCTGGGGTGGACACAGTCCCACCCTGGGTGGACACAGTCCCACCCTGGGGTGGACACAGTCCCACCCTGGGGTGACACAGTCCCACCCTGGGGTGGACACAGTCCCACCCTGGGGTGGGCACAGTCCCACCCTGGGTGGACACAGTCCCACCCTGGGGTGGACACAGTCCCACGCTGGGGTGGACACAGTCCCACCCTGGTGTGGACACAGTCCCACCCTGGGTGGACACAGTCCCACCCTGGGGTGGACACAGTCCCACCCTGGGTGGACACAGTCCCACCCTGGGGTGACACAGTCCCACCCTGGAGTGGACACAGTCCCACCCTGGTGGTGGACACAGTCCCACCCTGGGGTGGGCACAGTCCCACCCTGGGGTGGACACAGTCCCACCCTGGGGTAGACACAGTCCCACCCTGGGGTGGACACAGTCCCACCCCGGGATGGACACAGTCCCACCCTGGGTGGGCACAGTCCCCACCCTGGGATGGACACAGTCCCACCCTGGGGTGGGCACAGTCCCACCCTGGGATGGACACAGTCCCACCCTGGTTGGACACAGTCCCACCCTGGGGTGGACACAGTCCATCCTGGGTAGACACAGTCCCATCCTGGGATGGACACAGTCCCACCCTGGGGTGGACACAGTCTCATCCTGGGTAGACACAGTCCCATCCTGGGGAGGATACAGTCCCACCCTGGGGTGGACACAGTCCCACCCTGGGGTGGACAGTCCCACCCTGGGTGGACACAGTCCCACCCTGGGGTAGACACAGTCCCATCCTGGGGAGATACAGTCCCAACCCTGGGGTGGACACAGTTTTCCACCCTGGGGTGGACACAGTCCCACTCGGGGTAACACAGTCCCCACCCTGGGGTAGACACAGTTACCACCCTGGGTGGACACAGTCCACCCTGGGTGGACACATCCCACCCGGATGGACACAGCCACCCTGGGGTGGGCACAGTCCCACCCGGGATGGACACAGTCCCACCCTGGGGGGCACAGTCCCACCCTGGAGTGG
>NW_026472261.1:0-2500 GCF_026875155.1 Cherax quadricarinatus
CTTAAAAAATGAGACCTAGGGCTTGAGTGGATAAACAAAATGAGTGCACAACTACAAACTTATCTTAAATACACAGCATCTCCGACGCCAGCCTCTACACACCATGCTAACGTCACGGGGACCCCCCAAACCACGCTTACTCCGCGTACCCAAAACATCCTTGGAAATAAATCATTAACAGAATTTCTTTATATTTCAGTTAGAGTATTTTTACAGTACCCCAAAATGCACATTATTCAATTAAAAAATTATTCCTTACAACTATAATATTCATATTATTATGGCACACTTCTCCACTAAATGTACATTATGATGTCATGCAGAACCCTGCATAACACTAGCCTTGTTGCAAACCTTTGTACTTTCTCTAACTTCTTGACGTGCTTGACCGGGGTGTGGGTTCCAGACTGGTGCTGCATACTCCAGTATGGGCCAAACATACACAGTGTACAGTGTCTTGAACGATTCCTTATTAAGGTATCGGAATGCTATTCTCACGTTTGCTAGGCGCCCGTATGCTGCAGCAGTTATTTGGTTAATGTGTGCCTCTGGTGATGTGCTCGGTGTTATGGTCACCCCAAGGTCTTTCTCCCTGAGTGAGGTCTGTAGTCTTTGTCCACCTAGCCTATACTCTGTCTGCGGTCTTCTTTGCCCCTCCCCAATCTTCATGACTTTCCATTTGGCTGGGTTGAATTCGAGAAGCCAGTTACTGGCCCACATGTCCAGCTTGTCCAGGTCCCTTTGCAGTCCTGCCTCATCCTCATCCGATTTAATTCTTCTCATCAACTTCACGTCATCTGCGAACAGGGACACTTCAGAGTCTATTCCTATTCCTATTCTGGTGGCCTGGTGGTTAACGCTCTCGCTTCACACGGTGAGGGCCTGGGTTCGATTCCCAGCCAGAGTAGAAACATTGGACGTGTTTCTTTCCACCTGTTGTCTATGTTCCCCATCAGTAAAATGGGTACCTGGGTGTTAGTCGACTGGTGTGGGTCGCATCCTGGGACACTGACCTAAGGAGGCCTGGTCACAGACCGGGCCGCGGGGGCGTTGACCCCCGAAACTCTCTCCAGATAAACTCTCCAGATAATTCCATCATGTCGTTCACATATATCAAAAATAGCACTGGTCCTAGAACTGACCCCTGTGGGACCCCGCTCGTAACAGGCGCCCACTGGGGAGACCTCTTCACGTACCAGGGACTCGTTGCTGCCTCCTGTCAGGTATTCCCTGATCCATTGCAGTGCCCTCCCTTTTACATGCGCCTGATCCTCCAGCTTCAGCACTAATCTCTTGTGGGGAACTGTGTCAAAGGCCTTCCTGCAGTCTAGGAAAACGCAATCTACCCACCCCTCTCTCTTGTGTCTTATCTTCTGTTACCTTGTCATAAAACTCCAGGAGGTTTGTGATACAAGATTTGCTTCCATGAACCCATGCTGGTTTTATTTATAATCTTTTTTCCTTTCCAGGTGTTCGACCACTCTCCTCCTGCTAATCTTCTCCATGACTTTGCACACAATACTTGTCAGAGACACAGGTCTGTAGTTTAGCACCTCGTTTCTGTTTCCTTTCTTAAATATGGGGACTACATTAGCTGTCTTCCATTTCTCAGGTAGTTGCCCAGTTTCAAGGGATGTGTTGAAGATTGTGGTTAGAGGCACGCACAGCATCTCTGCTCCTTCTCTAAGGACCCATGGGGAGATGCTGTCCGGTCCCATTTGCCTTTGAGGTGTCAAGGTCACTTAGGAGCTTCTTCACCTCCTCCTCAGTTGTTCGTATGTCATCCAACACTTGTGGTATATTCCCTCTTGATGTTCCCTTCTGTGCTGTCTTCCACAGCTCTTCCTGTCCCCTACTGTAAAAACTTCCTTAAATCTCCTGTTCAGCTCCTCCCTCCTGATCATTTCTTGTGAGTTCTCCACCTTCTGTCCTTAATCTGATCACCTGGTCTTTGACTGTTGTCTTCCTCCTGATGTGGCTTTTACAACAGTTTTTTGGGGCAGTCTTGATTCTCGATGCTATGTCATTTTCATACTTTCCGCTGGGCCTCCCTCCTTACCTGTGCATACCATTTCTGGCTCTGCGACTGATCTCCCTATTTTCGTGTGTTCTCTGCCTTCTGTACTTTTTCCATTCTCTATTGCACTTTGTTTTTGCCTCCTTACACCATCGGGTAAACCAGGGGCTCGTTCTGGTCTTCCCGTTCTTACTGTTGCCCTTGGGAATAAACCTTTCCACTGCCTCCTTGCATTTTGTTGTTACGTATTCCATCATTTCATTTACTTGGCTTTCCTGCCAGTTCTCTGTCCCACTGAACCTCCCGCAGGAAGTTCTTCAACCCTATGTAGTCCTCTCTTTTATATTCAGGCTTTTCCCATTCAACTCCTGTTATTCACTCCACTGCAGCTCTACTATGTATTCAAAGCACAGAACCACGTGGTTGCTAGCTCCTAGGGGACTCTCATACTTGATGTCCTCATTATCTGAGCTGCCCAGGGTG
>NW_026472261.1:5000-11450 GCF_026875155.1 Cherax quadricarinatus
GCTTCCCAAACCATTCCACTTCCTGGCTACTCGTGGCTGAAGAAATACTTCCTAACACCCTGTGATTCATCTGTGTCTTCAACTTCCAACTTGTCCCTTGTTGCTGTGTCCCATCTCTGGAACATTCTGTCTTTGTTCACCTTGTCAATTCCTCTCAGTATTTTGTATGTCGTTATCATATCCCCCCTATCTCCGTGTCCTCCAATGTCGTCAGTTGATTTCCCTTAACCTGTCCTCGTAGACATACTTCTTAGCTTTGGGACTAGTCTTGGGTTTCAAACCTCTGCACTTTTTTGTGTGTGTGTGTGTGTTAGTTACGATTTTGCCCTAGGCACATGTCGATTAAACACTAGGCCTGTTGTATATGCGTGCGTGCATGTGTGTGTGTGTGTGTGTGTGTGTGTGTTAGTTACCATTTTGCCCTGGCACTGTCGATTAAAACTACCCCTGTTTGTATATGCTGCGTGCATGTGTGTGTGTTGTGTGGTGTGTGTGTGTGTTGTGTGTGTTGTTTTGTACTCACCTATTTGGGGTTTTTCGAGGTCGGGTCATAGCTCCTGGCCCCGCCTTTTCGCTTATTGCACTAGGTCCTCTCCCCTCCCCCTGCCCCAGAGTTTTATCATACCTCGCCTTCAAACAGTAAGGGGTTCCCGCCTCCACTACGTCACTTTCAGGCTTTTCCCCCGGCCTGACGCTCTTGACTGAAGAAATACTTCCAAACATCCCCTTTGATTCATCTAGTCTTAAAATTCCCAAATTTGTGACCCTTGGTCTGTGCCCCCTTCTCGGGAACATCCCTTTTTTTGCCCCTTGTTTTTCCGCAAGTATTTTTTTTGTCGTTTAAATTTCCCCCTGACCCTCCTGCCTCCAGTGTCGTCAGGCCGATTTCCCCTCAACCCTTCTTTGCGGGAAAATCCCCGTAGCTCTGGGACTAGTCTTTTGCAAACCTTTGCATTTCCCTCTAATTTTTTGACGTGTTTTTACTGGGTGTGTTTCCCAAATGGTTGCTACCCCATTTTGGGCCTGACGAAAGGGTAACAAATCTTAAAAACGAACCCTTACGAGGTATGGGGAACGCTATCCGTAGGTTTCCCAGGTGCCCGTATGTTTCAGCATTTACTGATTATGTCCCCCTCAGGAGATTGCCGGTGTTATACCACCCCCAGATTTTTTTTCCTTGATTGAGGTGTGGTTTTGTGTTTTGTGTTTTGTGTACTCCCTAATTGTACTCACCTAATTGTGGTTTAGGGGGTCGAGACTCAGCCCCTGGCCCCGCCTCTTCAGATCGCTACTGGATCCTCTCTCTCTCTGTTTCCTGAGCTTTGTAACCTTTTCTTAAAATATGTATATTCCTGCCTCCACTACTTCACTTCTAGGCTATTCCACTTGTGAAAACTCTATGACTAAAGAAATACTTCCTAACGTCCCTGTGACTCGTCTGAGTCTTTCAGCTTCCAGTTGTGACCCCTTGCCCCTGCGTCCCCCTCGGGAACATCCTATTCTGTCCCCTTGTCTATTCCCCGCAGTATTTGTATTCTTTTTAAAAAGTCTCCCCTCCCCCTTTCTGTCCTCCAGTGTCGTCAGCCGATTTCCCTTAACCTTTCCTCGTAGACTTTCCCCTTGAGGCCGGGGGAAGCCTTGTTGCAAATTTTTGTACTTTTTTAACTTTTGACGTGTTGACCAGGTGTGGGGTTCCAGACTGGTTCGCTACTCCAGGTGGGCCTAAAATACACAGTGTACGTGTCTTTAACGATTCCTTATTAAGGTATCGGAACGATTCTCAGGTTTTCCAGGGCCCTTTGCTGCAGCGGTTATTTGGTTGTGTGTGCCTCCCGGGGATGTGCTGGTGTTTGGTCACCCCCCGGTCCTTCTCCCCGAGTGAGTTTTGTACTTTGTCCACCCCAGCCTATACTCTGTTGCGGTCTTTTTTCCCCCCCCAATCTTTATGACTTTCATTTGGGGTGGATTTAATTCGAGAAGCCCGTTACTGGACCACATTCCAGCCTCTCCAGGTTCTTTCAGTCCTGCCTCATCCTGTCCGATTTAATTCTTCTCACAACTTCACGTCACTGCGAACAGGGACACTTCGAGTCTATTCCTTGCTCTGTTTTATTTTATCAAAAAAAGCACTGGTTCCAAAAACTGACCCTGTGGGACCCCGCTCTAACAGGCCCCACTGTGATCCCTCTTACGTACCAGACTCGTTGCTGCCTCCCTGTCAGGTTTCCCCCTTATCCATTGCAGTGCCCCCCTTTTACTGCGCCTGATCCTCCACTCTGCAAAAATCCTTGTGGGAACTGTGTTTTTTGGCCTTCCTCATCTAAAAAACGAAATCCCCCCACCCCTCTCTCTCGTGTCTTACTTCTGTTACCTTGTCATAAAACTCCAAGTTTGGAACAAGTTTTTCCCTTCCATAAACCCCATGGGGTTTTCATTTTTAATCTTTTTTCCTTTCCAAGTTTCGACCACTCCCTCCTGATAATCTCCCCAGTTTTGTGTGGTTTGTGTATGTGGTGTGTGAGGGATGATGTACCACCTAATTGTACTCACCTAATTGTGGTTGCAGGGGTCGAGTAAAGCTCCTCCCCTCCTTTTCATGGTCGCTACTAGGGTCACCTCCCTGAACCATGAGCTTTTTTTGTCCCCTGCTTAAAACTTTTGTAGGATCCTGCCTCCACTTCTCGCTTTTTCAAATACCACTTTCCGATCTCTGTGGCTGAAAAAAATACTTCCTAACATCCCTTTTTTCATCTGTGTTTTTCCGTTCCACTGTGTCCCCCGTGTTGCGTGTCCAGTCTCTGGAACACCTTTTTGTCCACCTTGCAATTTTCAGTATTTTTTTAAGTCTTTTATGTCCCCCCATCTTCCTGTCCTCCAGTGTCGTCAGGTTGATTTTCCCCTTTAAACCCCTCCCCTAGGGCTACCCTTAAATCTGGGACTACTTGTTGCAAACCTTTAAATTCTTTGGTAGGTGGGGTTCCCAAACTGGGGCCCCATACTCCAATATGGCCTAACAAAAGGTGTACAGGGGCCCCGAACGATCCTTATTAAGATGTCGGAATGCGTTCCCAGGTTTGCCAGGCGCCCTATGCTGCGCATTATTTGGTTGGGTGCACTTTGGAGATGGACTGGAGTTATAATCACCCCAAGATCTTTTTCCTGAGTGTGTTTGTAGTCTCTGGCCCCCCAACTGTACTTCCGTCTGCGGTCTTCTTTGCCCTTCCCCAATCCTCAGATTTTTGCATTAGGGGGATTGAACCCGGGAGAGTTTTTGGGCCCGGGTTGGCAGCATTCCAGATCCCCTTTGTTTTCTCCCCTATCTTCGCGAAGGAATTTCCTTCTCTCAATTTCACGTCATCGCAAACAGGGCACCTCGGATTTTATTCCTTCCGTCATGTCGTTCAAAATTCCAGAAACAGCCAATGACCCTAGGACTCCCCCCTGGGGGACCCCCGCTGGTCACAGGTTCCATTTGACACCCGCCACGTACCAAACTCGCTGTGTTTCCCTGACAAGTATTCCCTGATCCATTGCGGGGCCCTTCCCTTTATCCCTGCTTGGTCCCCAGTTTTTTTGCACTAAACTCTTGTGTGGTACTGTGTCAAATGCCTTCTTGCAGTCCAAAAAAATGCAATCCACCCACCCCTCTCTCCTTGTCTTACTGCTGTCACCATTCATAGAACTCCAGTAGGTTTGTGACACAGGATTTCCCCGTCTCTGAAACCATTTTTGGCTGCTGGGATGAGATCATTCCTTTCTAGATGTTCTCCATTCTTCTCCTGACAATCTTTTCCATGTTTTGCATGTTTATACATGCAGTGACACTGGTCTGTAGTTTAGTGCTTCATGTCTGTCTTCTTTTTTAAAGATTGGGACCACATTTGCTGTCTTCCATACCTCAGGCAATCTCCCTGTTTCGATAGATGTATTGAATATTGTTGTTAGGGGTACACATAGCATCTCTGCTCCCTCTCTCGGGACCCATGGAGAGATGTTATCTGGCCCCATTGCCTTTGAGGTATCTAGCTCACTCAGAAGCCTCTTCACTTCTTCCTCGGTTGTGTGTACTGTGTCCAGCACATGGTGGTGTACCCCACCTCTCCGTTCATCTGGAGCCCCTTCTGTCTCCTCAGTGAATACTTCTTTGAATCTCTTGTTGAGTTCCTCACATACTTCACGGTAATTTCTTGTTGTCTCTCCTCCTTCCTTCCTTAGCCTGATTACCTGGTCCTTGACGGTTGTTTTCTTCCTGATGTGGCTGTATAACAGCTTCGGGACAGATTTGGCTTTTGCTGCTATGTCGTTTTCATACTGATGTTGGGCCTCCCTTCTTATCTGTGAAATATTCGTTTTCTGGCTCTACGACTCCCTCTCCTTATTCTCCTGGGTCCTTTGCCTTCTATATTTCTTCCATTCCCTAGCACACTTGGTTTTTGCCTCCTTGCGTCTTTGGGTGAACCATGGGCTCATCCTGGCTTTTTCATTATTCCTATTACCCCTGGGTACAAAACCTCTCCTCAGCCTCCTTGCACATTGTTGCTAAAATATTCCATCATCTCATTAATGGCTTCCCTACCAGTTATCTGTCCCACTGAACCTCATTCAGGAAGTTCCTCATTCCTGTGTAGTCCCCTTTCCTGTAGTTTGGTTTCATTTGTCCTGGCCTTCCTGCCCCTTCCCCCTCCAATTGTACTCTACTGTGTATTCGAAGCTCAAAACCACATGATCGCTGGCCCCAAGGGGTCTTTCATATGTGATGTCCTCAATATCTGCACTACTCAAGGTGAATACTAAGTCCAGTCTTGCTGATTCATCCTCTCCTCTCTCTCTTGTAGTGTCCCTTACTGTTGGTACATGAAGTTTTTCCAGTACCACCTCCATCATTTTAGCCCTCCATGTATCTTGGCCCCCATGTGGCTCCAAGTTCTCCCATTCGATCTCCTTGTGGTTAAAGTCCCCATGATCAGGAGCTTTTTCCCTGCATGCATGAGCTCTTCTGGCCACTGCAGCCAGTGTGTCAACCATTTGCTCTATTGCTCTCGTCATACTCTTGCCTTGGCCTCCTGCTGTTCTGTGGTGGGTTATAATCACTGCAATTATCACCTTGGGACCTCCAGATGAAGCATTCCCGCTATGCAATCACTTTCTTCTCCGCTGTCTCCTCTCTCCAGCTCCCTCAAAAATTTCCCTCGGTGTTTGATCAGCAATGCCACTCCTCCACCCCCCTTTTCCTTCTGTCTTTCCTCAGGATCTGGTATCCGTTGGAAAGATGGCATCTGTTATCATACCTGTAAGCTTGGTTTCTGTGATCGCTATGATGTCTGGTGATGCCTCTTTGACTCTTTCGTGCCACTCCTCCACTTGTTTGTTATTCCATCAGCGTTTGTGTACCATACTTCAGTTTCCTTTCCAACACTGTGGTTTGGGGGGCCTGTGAGGGTGGGAGACCTGGTAGCATACTGTGGGATTCTATGGTTGGGGGTTGGGTGGAAGATGTGGGTATGGATTGTATTGTGTGTTGGGATGGTGTGAAGGGTTGTGGGGTTCTGAGGATAGTTGTGTGTGTGCTTGCCCTTGCTGCTTTGTTCTGCTCTGACTGACCTCTGCTGGTTCCATCCTTGTCTCCTTTCCTAGCTCCTTTCGCTTTTTTGTCCTCTCCCTTAGCTGCTGTCTCTCTGTTTGTGTTCTGTGTCTGTCTAGGAACACCTTCTTGTACTCTTCCGAGCTTTTCAACCGTGGTTTCTCTTGGAGGATCCTGTTCCGCACTGTTTCTGTCCTGAGAATCAGCTTGATTCATCGGTTTCTCCCCTTCAAGTACCCCCCTATTCTCTGAAAATTTACAATCTCGTCCATGTCTTCTCCCCCTATTTCCGTGATGATTTTCTCAATCTCCTTTCTTTCTTCCTGCCGACTTTCAGTGTGTGTCCTTTCCTCTCTCTCCCGAAGCCCATGGATAAACACTGATTTTGCCCTTTCCTCCTCCCATTGCCTCTCCCTCTGTGACTCTTGGTTCCTGTCTGCTATGTGGTCATTTTCTCCCTTGATTTTTCCAGTGGCTCTTGGTAGCATGGTTGTGCCTCAGCATTCGACCTATCTCCTTCTCCATCTGCACCCATCTGCTCTTCCCTTCCACTCCCTGGCCCTTCTTTGCAGGCTGATATGACCTTAGCATAATTCATATCCCTTCCTTCCTGTTCAGCCTCTCAGCTTCGTATGGTGTGTCTTCTCTGGTCACTACCCCTGAGACTTGCTTCAGCCTGTTTACCTCAAATTCTAGGACCTTTACCCTGGCTACTGCAGTTTCGACTTGTGCCTCCCAATTCTTCGTCTCCTTCTCCAACCTCTTTTCCCATTTCACAGAGAGCTCTTTCTCCATTTTTTCAGAAAGCTCTCCTAATTTTCTTCCCCATTCTTGCTCTATCCTTTTCCACTGTCCTCCATCCATTTCCC
>NW_026472262.1:0-11294 GCF_026875155.1 Cherax quadricarinatus
CATCGCTTATACACAACTTTCCTAACATAATTCTCAGTCTTGGTTTTGTCTCTAAATGCCTTCCTTTATCATTGTCAAATGCTCGAAATTTCAGAACACTTGTAACTTGACCTGATCTTTATCTCCTCCTCGCCTTACCTCTTCTCCTTTAATATATTTTCCTTGCTTTTCCTTTCTTCTGCTAATGTGTGTTTTGTTATATGAGTTTTATCTTCCTGGGTTTTTGTCCTACCCTCACCAGCCATTAGCTCTCCGCCTGTGCTCATTTCTTTTGTTTTTCTCTTGTTCTTAGGTTACCTCCACTGCTACTACTACTACTACTACTACTACTACTACTACTACTACTACTACTACTACTACTACTACTACTTCTACTACTACTACTACTACTTCTACTACTACTATTGCTCCTATTATTGCTTGGGTAACATTCTACTCTCTGATTCTTGTCAGTACCACTACTCCCTTGTTATTACCACCTCTGTTACACTACTCATTCTAATACTGTTACTACTGATACTAATGCTGCTACTAACTACTACTACTGCTACAACTATTACTACTACTACTGCCACTATTCATTTCTTATTACCAGTTCTGTTGCACTACTACTACTACTACTACTACTACTACTTATCGTGTCTCTTCTTAAAGCTATGTGTAGATCCTGCCTCTATTACATCACTCTTCAGATTGTTCCATTTCCTGACAACTCTAAGGCTGAAGAAATACTTCCTCACATCCCAATGACTCATCTGAGTTTTCAGCTTCCAGTTGTGCCCTCTTGCTCCTGTATTCCTCTCAGTATTTTATATGTTGTCCCTCCTATCCCTCCTATCCTACATCACAGTACACGGTGAACAGTATCGAGAATGACTCCTTACCTGATGTCGAAACGCTATTCTTAGGTTTGCCAGGCGCCCATATGCTGCAGCAGTTACTTGGTCGATGTGCACCTTAGGGTATATGGTCGGTATGACACTCAACCCAAGATCCTTTTTCTTGAGTGAGGTTTGCAGCCTTTGGCCCCCTAGGTTGTACTCATTCTGTGGTCTTCTTTGTCCTTCTCCAAGATTCATAACTTGGCATTTGGTGGGAACTAACTCCAGAAGCCATTTGTAAGATCAAGCTTGATTCCAGATCCGTTTGTAGATTTTCCTGATCCTCTTCCACTTGTATTCTCATTAGTTTCATATCATCGGCTAACATGGACACCTCTGAATTTATCCCTTCTGTCTTGTCATTCACGTTTACAAGAAACAACACCGACCCTAGGACTTACCCTTATGAAACCCCATTCGGCACATACGCCCACTCTCACACTTCGTCACGTACCATCATTATTTGTTTCCTTCCTGTCAGGTATTCTCTGATCCATTGTAGTGGTTTTCCTGTTATTCCTGCCTGCTCCTCTAGCTTTTGTACCGGTCTCATGCGTGGTATTGTGTCAAAAGCCTTATTACAGACAAAGAAAATGCAAGTAACCCATTCTTCTCTTACCTGTCTTACATCTCTTACCTTGTCAAGGAACTCCAATAGGTTTGTGACACAGGATTTTCCATCCATGAAACCGTGCTGGGTGTCATGTATTAGCCCAATCATTTCTAAGTGCTCCAACACTCTTCTGATAATCTTTGATTTTACATACGATACATGTCAGTGACACTGGTCTGTAGTTTTACTCTGTGTGCCTGACTCTTTTCTTAAAAATTAGAACTAGATTTGCTGTCTTCCATACCTCTGGTAATTGCCCTGTTTCGATAGATTTGTTGAAGAATGCTGTTAGTGACACACACAGTCACTCTGCTCTATCTCTCAGCACTCAAGGAGAAATGTTATTTGGGCCTACCGCCTTCGAGGTATCTAATTCAGATAGCACTATCTTCATTTTCTCCTCGGTTATGTGCAGTGTATCCAGCTGGTATATGCTGCTGCCCTGGTTAGCTAGAAGCCTTTCTGTCTCTTCTGAAAATATCTCCATATATCTCGTGATTACCTCTTCGCATACTTCTTGCTCATTCATTGTTCGCACACACACACACACACACACACACACACACACACACACACACACACACACACACACACATACACACACATACACACACATACACACACACGCACTCACACACACACACACACACACACACACACACACACACACACATACACACACATCTCCTTATGAGGGAATGAATAAGTTGCTTAGTGAAGAACAGTGCAGGAGAAAACTGGAATGAAAATAAGATGCTCGAGAAGCTAACTAGAAAAGCGTCAGAAAGCTGAGGAGAACTTCATACCAAGAAATATAAAGAGGAAAGACAAAGAAGCAAAAAAACAAGAGTATGAATGAAATACACAAATGAAGAAAAGACGAAAACAGTTTAGTGAGCGGATTAACCAGAAAAAAAATACCTGGGTGAAGAGAGATACTGAGCACAGTTTAAGAATGACACTGACGAAGACGAAGTCTGAGTCAAAACATTCTGACAGTTACATGAGAAGACAGAGGACAGTAAAACACCAAGAATTTTGACTGGAGGAGGACGGAACAAAGCTTACGAAAAATGAAGTGTTGGCTCAACTACAACAAGAGGTCCTCTTAGTGGAAACAGCAGCAATACCAGACTGCCCAGGGCAATGTACTCAACCAGCGCCACAAAAATGGGTGGCAAAAATTTTATTTTTATTATTATTATTATTGTTATTATTATTATTATTTCCATTAAAATTTTTACTTCTACCCTTATTATTATTAGTACTACTGTATAGGAACATTTGAACCAAGTGAGAGAGTAATTGTGGTAGGGGACCTGAATGCTAAAGTAGGAGAAACTTTTAGAGAGGGTGTGGTAGGTAAGTTTGGGGTGCCAGGTGTAAATGATAATGGGAGCCCTTCGACTGAACTTTGTATAGAAAGGGGTTTAGTTATAGGTAATACATATTTTAAGAAAAAGAAGATAAATAAGTATACAAGATATGATGTAGGGCGAAATGACAGATAGTTTGTTGGATTATGTATTGGTAGATAAAGACTGTTGAGTAGACTTCAGGATGTACATGTTTATAGAGGGGCCACAGATATATCAGATCACTTTCTAGTTGTAGCTACACTGAGAGTAAAAGGTAGATGGGATACAAGGAGAATAGAAGCATCAGGGAAGAGAGGTGAAGGTTTATAAACTAAAACAGGAGGCAGTTAGGGTAAGATATAAACAACTATGGAGGATAGATGGGCTAATGAGAGCATAGGCAATGGGGTCGAAGAGGTATGGGTGTAGGTTTAAAAATGTAGTGTTAGAGTGTTCAGCAGAAGTTTGTGGTTACAGGAAAGTGGGTGTGGGAGGGAAGAGGAGCGATTGGTGGAATGATGATGTAAAGAGAGTAGTAAGGGAGAAAAAGTTAGCATATGAGAAGTTTTTACAAAGTAAAGTGATGCAAAGAGGGAAGAGTATATGGAGAAAAAGAGAGAGGTTAAGAGAGTGATGAAGCAATGTAAAAAGAGAGCAAATGAGAGAGTGGGTGAGATGTTATCAACAAATTTTGTTGAAAATAAGAAAAAGTTTTGGGAGTGAGATTAACAAGTTAAGGAAGCCTAGAGAACAAATGGATTTGTCAGTTAAAAATAGGAGAGGAGAGTTATTAAATGGAGAGTTAGAGGTATTGGCAAGATGGAAGGAATATTTTGAGGAATTGTTAAATGTTGATGACGAATGGGAAGCTCTGATTTCGTGTATAGGGCAAGGAGGAATAACATCTCGTAGGAGTGAGGAAGAGCCAGTTGTGAGTGTGGGGGAAGTTCGTGAGGCAGTATGTAAAATGAAAGGGGGTAAGGCAGCCGGGACTGATGGGATAAAGATAGAAATGTTAAAAGCAGGTGGGGATATAGTTTTGGAGTGGTTGGTGCAATTATTTAATAAATGTATGGAAGAGGGTAAGGTACCTAGGGATTGGCAGAGAGCATGCATAGTTCCTTTGTGTAAAGGCAAAGGGGACAAAAGAGAGTGCAGAAATTATAGGGGGATAAGTCTGTTGAGTATACCTGGTAAAGTGTATGGTAGAGTTATTATTGAAAGAATTAAGAGTAAGACGGAGAATAGGATAGCAGATGAACAAGGAGGCTTTAGGGAAGGTAGGGGGTGTGTGGACCAGGTGTTTACAGTGAAACATATAATTGAACAGTATTTAGATAAGGCTAAAGAGGTTTTTGTGGCATTTATGGATTTGGAAAAGGCGTATGACAGGGTGGATGGGGGGGGCAATGTGGCAGATGTTGCAGGTGTATGGTGTAGGAGGTAGGTTACAGAAAGCAGTGAAGAGTTTTTACGAGGATAGTGAGGCTCAAGTTAGAGTATGCAGGAAAGAGGGAGATTATTTCCCAGTAAAAGTAGGCCTTAGACAGGGATGTGTGATGTCACCATGGTTGTTTAATATATTTATAGATGGGGTTGTAAGAGAAGTAAATGCGAGGGTCTTGGCAAGAGGCGTGGAGTTAAAAGATAAAGAATCACACATCACAGTTGTTCTTTGCTGATGACACTGTTCTCTTGGGAGATTCTGAAGAGAAGTTGCAGAGGTTGGTGGATGAATTTGGTAGGGTATGTAAAAGAATAAAATTAAAAGTGAATACAGGAAAGAGTAAGGTTATGAGGATAACAAAAAGGTTAGGTGACGAAAGATTGGATATCAGATTGGAGGGAGAGAGTATGGAGGAGGTGAATGTTTTCAGATATTTGGGAGTGGACGTGTCAGTGGATGGGTCTATGAAAGATGAGGTGAATCATAGAATTGATGAGGGGAAAAGGGTGAGCGGTGCACTTAGGAGTCTGTGGAGACAAAGAACTTTGTCCTTGGAGGCAAAGAGGGGAATGTATGAGAGTATAGTTTTACCAACGCTCTTATATGGGTGTGAAGCATGGGTGATGAATGTTGCAGCGAGGAGAAGGCTGGAGGCAGTGGAGATGTCATGTCTGAGGGCAATGTGTGGTGTGAATATAATGCAGAGAATTCGTAGTTTGGAAGTTAGGAGGAGGTGTGGGATTACCAAAACTGTTGTCCAGAAGGCTGAGGAAGGGTTGTTGAGGTGGTTCAGACATGTAGAGAGAATGGAGCGAAACAGAATGACTTCAAGAGTGTATCAGTCTGTAGTGGAAGGAAGACGGGGTAGGGGTCGGCCTAGGAAAGGTTGGAGGGAGGGGGTAAAGGAGGTTTTGTGTGCGAGGGGCTTGGACTTCCAGCGGGCATGCGTGAGTGTGTTTGATAGGAGTGAATGGAGACAAATGGTTTTTAATACTTGACGTGCTGTTGGAGTGTGAGCAAAGAAACATTTATGAAGGGATTCAGGGAAACCGGCAGGCCGGACTTGAGTCCTGGAGATGGGTAGTACAGTGCCTGCACTCTGAAGGGGGGTGTTAATGTTGCAGTTTAAAACTGTAGTGTAAAGCACCCTTCTGGCAAGACAGTGATGGAGTGAATGATGGTGAAAGTTTTTCTTTTTCCGGCCACCCTGCCTTGGTGGGAATCGGCCAGTGTGTTAATAATAATAATAGTTATTTTTTAACACATCTGCCGTTACCCACCGTGGCTGGGTGACCCGAAGAAAGAAGAAACACTTTCATCATCATTCAATCCATCATTATCTTGCCAGAGGCGCGTCTATACTACAGTTAACAAACTGCAACATATCAACACGCTTTCTTCAGAGCGCAGGCGCTGTACCTGCCACCTCCAGGACTCAAGTCTGGTTGACCGGTTTCCCTGAATCCCTTCATGAATGTTGCTTTGCTCACACTCCAACAGCACGTCAACTTATAAAAAGCAATGATCTCCACTTGCTTCTATCGAAACGCTCACACACGCTTGCTGGAAGTCAAAGCCTCTCGCCTACGAAACCTCCTTTACCTTCTCCAACCTTTCCTAGTCCGACCCCTTCCCCGCCGTCCTTCCACTACAGATTTATACGTTCTCAAACTCATTCTATTTCGTTCCATCCTCTCTAAATGCCCGGTGTTACTGAGTCATTCAAGGAGAAGGCACTTAGAAGGAAAGTGCAGTGCACCTGTGAACAAAGATTGGAGTTTCTTTGGAAGGATAGAACAAGAACTGAAGCGGAAGACTGGATGTTCCTACTAACAAATGTGTTTACTACATTCGGAGAACAACACTCGCTTCATACCTCGTAGTCTGGAGTATTACAGGAGTCACACACACAAGCGAAGCGGAATTAGTACAACCGGCAGTGTTCGAGATGGTGCGGACAGTTTGTGGAAGCGGCGCAGTTAAGATTTAACTGATTCCTGTATCAGATCACAGGAATCAGTCCAGCTGGAAACTAAATGTCTACACAAGTGTGTAGACATTTAATTTCCAGCTGGACGAGTCTAAAGATGTAAGTAATGATGCACAACTCAACACTCACGTGAGGTGTAAAGGTCCTGATGATATGGAAGAGAAAGTTCTGTTCATCTGGCCAACACAAACCACCACAACTGGGAAGAAATATTTTCAAAATTGTGGCCTCATTCTGCAAAGAAGTAGAAATTTAGTGGAATGTTTGATTTAGTGTCTGTTGTGATGGTTCACCAGCAATATTACGAGCACTTGAGGGTTTCACTGTTGATGGTTCACCAGCAATATTAGGAGCACTTGAGGGTTTCACTGTTGATGGTTCACCAGCAATATTAGGAGCACTTGAGGGTTTCGCTGTTGATGGTTCACCAGCAATATTAGGAACACTTCAGGGTGTCACTGTTGATGGTTCACCAGCAATATTAGGAACACTTCAGGGTGTCACTGTTGATGGTTCACCAGCAATATTAGGAACACTTCAGGGTGTCACTGTTGATGGTTCACCAGCAATATTAGGAACACTTCAGGGTGTCACTGTTAGAGTGAAAGAGGAATATTTTCCTGTGCAAATTGTTCACTGTCTCTTTCACCATGAAAATGTTACACATTCCACCGGATTGTCCTCCACGATTTCACTCCATGCCCTGTGGGCCCGAGGATGCTCCCGTGTTGACTGGGTCGTCACCTCTCTCTCCTTCTCCACTCCTTTCCCTTCTCCATGTGTGTCTCATACGGTCCACACAGTCTGCATGTTCTTCTCTGCCCTGCGTATGTGGCATATACCTGAGTTCTAAAGTCAGTGTCACATATGATGGTATAGTTTTGCGCCAGGATATCTTAAGGGTAAAGGATCCCTCACGCAGTCCAGCATACATTCCCTCAGACCACCTTCCAACTGTTGCTTGAGGTATAACATCAAACTCTTCGAAAGTTGCTTTTATGTCTTCCTCATCGGCCTCAAATGGGACGTTCCGTATATTTACCCAAGTTTAATACTTGGATACGTCCCTCATACGTACTTCTAAACCAGGGTTAACCAGCATACACACATCCTGGTACTTTTCCACCATCTTGTCATATACAGAGCCGTCACGAATTTCACAAAGATTCTTGTAGCTCCATTCAAAGCAATTCCATACAAATTGTCGTTGTTGATGCAGTAGGTATCTATTAAGATGGCAGGCAGCATAACTGACGCATTGGTGTTATAAACCGCGCCTTTCAACACCTCAATACACAGTGTTTATCCTCCTCCTGGTAGTCTGCGCCATCTTGCAAAAATCGCTCAGTGCTACCAACTGTAGCGAGTGCAGCAGCCAACGTCCGTCCTCCACCAAAGGTGTTTGACGAATGCAGGAGCAAAAGAGAAGCACAACCTCTCGGCCCGAAAGCGAAGAGGTCAATGCAGCACACTATTAGCTGCCAGCCAGCGAACTATCAACACACTAGCAGCACACTTGTAGCACACTATCAGCTGACAACCAGCGTACTATTAACACACTAGCAGCACTCTAGCAGCACACTAGTAGCACACTATCAGCTGACAACCAGCGTACTATCAACACACTAGCAGCACACTAGTAGCACACTATCAGCTGACAACCAGCGTACTATTAACACACTAGCAGCACTCTAGCAGCACACTAGTAGCACACTATCAGCTGACAACTAGCATACTATCAACACACTAGCAGCACACTAGTAGCACACTATCAGCTGCCAACCAGCGTACTATTAACACACTAGCAGCACTCTAGCAGCACACTAGTAGCACACTATCAGCTGACAACCAGCGTACTATCAACACACTAGCAGCACACTAGTAGCGCACTATCAGCTGACAACCAGCGTACTATCAACACACTAGCAGCACACTAGTAGCACACTATCAGCTGACAACCAGCGTACTATTAACACACTAGCAACACTCTAGCAGCACACTAGTAGCACACTATCAGCTGACAACCAGCGTACTATTAACACACTAGCAGCACTCTAGCAGCACACTAGTAGCACACTATCAGCTGACAACCAGCGTACTATCAACACACTAGCAGCACACTAGTAGCACACTATCAGCTGACAACCAGCGTACTATCAACACACTAGCAGCACACTAGTAGCACACTATCAGCTGACAACCAGCGTACTATCAACACACTAGCAGCACACTAGTAGCACACTATCAGCTGACAACCAGCGTACTATCAACACAGTAGCTGCACATTATTAGCACACTATCAGCATGACAGTATTAAGAATACACTTAAGAAAGTTGAGGAGAGACTCCAGTGAGTCACAAACTCAGACGGTGCTCCAGGGTTACTAGCAGCATCAAGCAGCAGAGTTACTAGCAGCATAAAGCAGCAGAGTTACTAGCAGCATAAAGCAGCAGGGTTACTAGCAGCATCAGGGTTACTAGCAGCATCAAGCAGCAGGGTTACTAGCAGCATCAAGCAGCAGAGTTACTAGCAGCATAAAGCAGCAGGGTTACTAGCAGCATCAGGGTTACTAGCAGCATCAAGCAGCAGGGTTGCTAGCAGCATCAAGCAGCAGGGTTACTAGCAGCATCAGGGTTACTAGCAGCATCAAGCAGCAGGGTTATTAGCAGCATCAAGCAGCAGTGTTACTAGCAGCATCAAGCAGCAGGGTTACTAGCAGCATCAAGCACCAGGGTTACTAGCAGCATCAAGCAGCAGTGTTACTAGCAGCATCAAGCAGCAGGGTTACTAGCAGCATCAAGCAGCAGTGTTACTAGCAGCATCAAGCAGCAGGGTTACTAGCAGCATAAAGCAGCAGGGTTACTAGCAGCATCAAGCAGCAGGGTTACTAGCAGCATCAAGCAGCAGGGTTACTAGCAGCATCAAGCAGCAGGGTTACTAGCAGCATCAAGCAGCAGGGTTACTAGCAGCATCAAGCAGCAGGGTTACTAGCAGCATCAAGCAGCAGGGTTACTAGCAGCATCAAGCAGCAGTGTTACTAGCAGCATCAAGCAGCAGTGTTACTAGCAGCATCAAGCAGCAGTGTTACTAGCAGCATCAAGCAGCAGTGTTTACTAGCAGCATCAAGCAGCAGGGTTACTAGCAGCATCAAGCAGCAGTGTTACTAGCAGCATCAAGCAGCAGTGTTACTAGCAGCATCAAGCAGCAGGGTTACTAGCAGCATCAAGCAGCAGTGTTACTAGCAGCATCAAGCAGCAGGGTTACTAGCAGCATCAAGCAGCAGTGTTACTAGCAGCATCAAGCAGCAATGTTACTAGCAGCATCAAGCAGCAGTGTTACTAGCAGCATCAAGCAGCAGTGTTACTAGCAGCATCAAGCAGCAGTGTTACTAGCAGCATCAAGCAGCAGTGTTACTAGCAGCATCAAGCAGCAGTGTTACTAGCAGCATCAAGCAGCAGGGTTACTAGCAGCATCAAGCAGCAGTGTTACTAGCAGCATCAAGCAGCAGGGTTACTAGCAGCATCAAGCAGCAGGGTTACTAGCAGCATCAAGCAGCAGTGTTACTAGCAGCATCAAGCAGCAGTGTTACTAGCAGCATCAAGCAGCAGGGTTACTAGCAGCATCAAGCAGCAGTGTTACTAGCAGCATCAAGCAGCAGTGTTACTAGCAGCATCAAGCAGCAGTGTTACTAGCAGCATCAAGCAGCAGGGTTACTAGCAGCATCAAGCAGCAGGGTTACTAGCAGCATCAAGCAGCAGGGTTACTAGCAGCATCAAGCAGCAGGGTTACTAGCAGCATCAAGCAACAGTGTTACTAGCAGCATCAAGCAGCAGGGTTACTAGCAGCATCAAGCAGCAGGGTTACTAGCAGCATCAAGCAGCAGTGTTACTAGCAGCATCAAGCAGCAGTGTTACTAGCAGCATCAAGCAGCAGTGTTACTAGCAGCATCAAGCAGCAGGGTTACTAGCAGCATCAAGCAGCAGTGTTACTAGCAGCATCAAGCAGCAGTGTTACTAGAAGCATCAAGCAGCGGGTTTACTAGCAGCATCAAGCAGCAGTGTTACTAGCAGGCATCAAGCAGCAGGTTACTAAGCAGCATCAAGCAGCAGTGTTACTAGCAGCATCAAGCAGCAGTGTTACTAGCAGCATCAAGCAGCAGTGTTACTAGCAGCATCAAGCAGCAGGGTTACTAGCAGCATCAAGCAGCAGTGTTACTAGCAGCATCAAGCAGCAGTGTTACTAGCAGCATCAAGCAGCAGTGTTACTAGCAGCATCAAGCAGCAGGGTTACTAGCAGCATCAAGCAGCAGTGTTACTAGCAGCATCAAGCAGCAGTGTTACTAGCAGCATCAAGCAGCAGGGTTACTGCAGCATCAAGCAGCAGTGTTACTAGCAGCATCAGCAGCAGGGTTACTAGCAGCATCAAGCAGCAGTGTTACTAGCAGCATCAAGCAGCAGTGTTACTAGCAGCATCAAGCAGCAGTGTTACTAGCAGCATCAAGCAGCAGGGTTAACATAAGAACATAAGAACGAAGGAACACTGCAGAAGGCCTACTGGCCCATGCGAGGCAGGTCCAAGTCCCTACCGGCTTAAGCCAATGCACCCAACCTAGTCAGGTCAGGTCACATTGACTTAAGGGAGGAACACGGCAACCGACCTGTTAGCACAAGCTATCAGGTCCAACTCACACCCACCCACATCTATCATGTTTTATCCAACCTATTTTTAAAGCTACACAAAGTTCTGGCCTCTATAAACGGTCTTGGGAGTTTGTTCCATCATCCACAACTCTATTCCAAACCCGTATTTCCTATATCCCTCCTGAATTGAATTTTTTCCCAAATTAAAAAAATTGTGCGGTCCTGTCTAGGCTAGTTTTTTTCAGAATTTTACACCCCCTTTTTTTATTCCCGTCTTCCACTTATAAAACCCCAATCTATCCCCCTAAATTTTACGTTTTTTAGAGGTGCGTTTCAGGGCCCTTAGGCTTCCCCATAGGAAGGT
>NW_026472264.1:0-110894 GCF_026875155.1 Cherax quadricarinatus
CAATTTTAAATTTTTAAGTAATCTACTGTCATCCATGCTTCTAATTAACCCTTTGAGGGTTTTGGTCGTACTAGTACGTCTTACGCGTAGGGGTTTTTGACGTACTAGTACGCATAAATTCTAGCGGCCTCAAATCTCGCAGGAAAAGGCTGATAAGCCTAGATGTGAGAGAATGGGTCTGTGTGGTGGGTGTGCGCAGTAGGAAAAAAATCTGGGACCCAGTGGTGCATTGTGGGAATGCCATCATAGTACACAATTTCCACCGTGCCCTGCGGTAAGAAGTTCCTCACTCCTCGGCGAATTGGGACACTTTTGTTCCCCAGTGACAGTTCTAATACAGATGGAAGTGACAGTGAAGATGAGTTTCAAGGTTCTGGTGAGGTTTTGACCGAAACTAATGACCATAATATGGGTAATAGTGAGGAAAACCCAGACAACCCACAGCCTTCCACCTCTGGTGCTGGGCTCTTGTTCACGTTCAGTTGTACCAGAATCAAAGAGGAAACTCCTATTTTCCAAAATCCCAGACTCAGATGTGAGCATTGGTGATGATATGATAGTGATTATGAACTACAAGCTCTTCAAACTTGTTCCAAGAATGGAGGAGGAGAGGAGGCAGAGGAGGAGGAGCAGGAGAGAGGAGGAGGCAAGAGGAGGAGGAGGCAAGAGGAGGAGGAGGCAAGGAGAGAGAGGAGGAGGAGAAGAGAGAGAGAGAGGAGGAGCAGGAGGGAGAGGAAGAGAGGAGGAGGAGGAAGAAGAGGAGAGGAGGAGGAGAAGAGGAGAGGGAGGAAGAAAAGAATACGTAATGATACAATAATACATAATAATAATAATAATAAATAATAATACATAATAATAATAATATATAATAATAATAATATAATAATAAATATGTAATAATAAATGTTCACCCATGACAGTAACAAGATAAGGGAGATAACATCTGATAAGTGCTGACGTTTGATGAGGGTAAATGAGGGTAGAGCTGATGCCAAAAGATGAGATGAACATCGCCCTCCCTTTGTTTTGCTGGTATACTAACATTTCTGTCTGTCTATTTGCCTGTCTGTCAAGCTCCCTGTCTATCCGATCTAGCTCTCTGTCTCAGAGAGCCACAAGACTGCGTCATCACTTTTACTCACATCTTCAAGCAGAGTATAGCACTTTGTCTGGGTTTCTTGGGTTATCCTAGGTAATTTATACTATGTATACTTGTATTTATGTGTACCTGTGAGACAGAGATAAACAGACAGATAGAATGAGGGAGAAAGATAATTAGATAGAATGGAGGAGGGGAAGCAGCATCCGACCCCATTGTTTTGACAGGCGGAGGGGGAAGTGAGTAATGAGACAATATGTCATTTTGACAGCTGCCGACTCCTGTAATTTACACTATGGGAGGAGGAGAAGGAGAAGGAGGAAGAGTGAGGGGGAAGAGGAAGAAGAGGGAAGGAAGAGGAGGAGGAGGAAAGGAAGAGTAGGAGGAAGAGGATGAAGAGGAAGAGGGAGAAGAGGAATAGAGGAGAGAAGATTAGGAGGAAGAGGAGAAGAGGAGGAAGAGAAAGAGGAGGAAGAGAAGAGAGGAGGAGGAAGAGTAGGAGGAAGAGAAGAAGAGGAGGAAGAGGAGGAGAGTAGAGGAGAGAGGGAAGAGGAGGAAGAGTAGGGGGAAGAGGAGGAAGTAGGAAGAAGAGGAGGAGGAGGGTGGAACACTAGTACACTGGTACTGGTACACTAACATTTCTGTCTGTCTATTTGTCTGTCTGTCAAGCTCCCTGTCTATCTGTCTATCCGTCTAGCTCTCTGCTCAGCGAAGCCACAAGACTGTGTCATCACTTTTACTCACATCTTCAAGCAGAGTATAGCACTTTGTCTGGATTTCTTGGGTTATCCTAGGTAATTATACTATGTATTCTTGTATTTATGTGTTTGTGGAGACAGGAGATAGACCGACAGGATAGAAAGGAGAGTCAGATGAAAGAGATAGAATGAGGAGAATGATAAAGAAAGATAAAACAGCCATTGTGTATGACACCTGTTTTTCAGAGTTCCACAAGCTGCAGAATTTATAGGAATTGTTCGTGACTGAATATTGGTATTATATTATAGAACAATAATAATAAAAAGTTTTTTATTGTTTGTTTTTGTAAAACAAGTTTGTAAATATATAATTGATAATTATGTTTGTGTGTTATTGTTGTTGTATACAACGAGTGTATATATGTATTGCACTTACTTTGGTTCATAGGTCACATAGTTATGTGAGAAAAGAATTAAATTAGCTGATAAAAACAACAACCTTCAAATACAAGTAAACTAGTATAGATAGGGTGAGCCGGGTGCAGTCGCGCCACTGTTTGCCATACGGGCTCATTTTTCTGCAAAATTCAAGCAATCCCACTATTGTCTCCGTAAGTATTGATGGTAAAATTTTTTGTTTATCCTATAATGTTAGAAAAAAAACTATTTTTTCTAAGAATAAAATAATTTTTTTTTTTTTTGAAAATGTTTGGTATCTCGACCTGAGCACGACGATTTCGGAGAGGGCCTGTCGACATCCTCAAAGGTGTTAAGTTCGATGCTTTGAATCTTTGATTGTGAATAGTCTTACTGATCCAAGTTGTTCTCCTATCCGACAATTTGTGTGTAGATCAATAGACCTCTTTTATGCACGCTCTGTTTTCTTTTGCGTTCGCCTGTAAATTGTAAGGCGCCTGTCTCTCTTGGACGATATCTTTTTACATCCTACTCCTTCCTTTTTTTTTAAGACGGGAAATAAGCCTATGTGTGCATGACTCCATCGAGTAGCTACGATGTTAATCATTACTAAGGCCATCATTTGGAGGATCTGTGTTTATGCTTTTCGTAAATCTTCCCAAGTATATACGGTAGATGGATTGTGTAACCTTTTAACTCGTCTATTCTTTTTTTGAGAGTAGAGTGAAGTAGAAATATGTTGATAATTCTCCCTCATGCTACATAATCCTTAAAATTACTTTCTGGGGCTCCTGCTATAATTTCATCTTAGTAGCGCTGTGTGATGATAATCGAAATACTTCGTCGCATAAAAAACATTGTATCATTGTCATTGTATGTCTGATATGACAGTGTAGTGATTTTGCCAGAGAATGAATATGTCTAGGTTGTGTGTTAGTTTTGTTCTTAGACGTATAATAAGATAATCTTTGCTACATATAGGTAATGTCGTTATGATAGTAGAGTTGATGAGTCGTGTGTTGAATGTGTTGATAAGAGTGATAAGATTGTTATATGAGATAGACTACTCTAATAATTGCGGAGTTGAATCTGATGTACTCGTGATGAATATTATGATCAGAGATTTAAAAGCTCGCCCCTTTATCAGAGAGATTTAGCGCTGTGATCTTGGTGATGTGACATCGCAGTATGGATTGCTCTGGTGTTAATACTGTCAACAATTATTATTTGTATATTCCTCATTTTAGGTTGCCTTAAGTTTAATCCCCAGGAGGCAAGTGTTGGGTGCAGGAGTGGAAGGTTTCCAGAAGTGGTCAATTTTTAAAACAGCTGATCTGGAATTGCTGGCATGTTGCATCGGAGGCTTGTTAGACTATCACAATGATTAGGTTTTGGTTCTCGACCTTACTGCTAAACTTCACTACATTATTTGAGGCATTTAGCAGTTCTGTGCAAAACAAGTGACTATGCCAATGTACTGGCCTCAACCCCCCCCTTTTTGCCTGTCACTTCTGTACATCTGTATAGTTGTAACCTGGGTCCATATTTCGTTGTCAAGTGATCCCTTTATAGGGTCTCAGTCGAAAGCCTGGCGAACATTGCCTTTGCCTCTGCAAGCAAGTCCCGGATGATAAATGTTTTTTGTTGTTTGTTGCTGGCTTTAGAACCCGTGTATATTTGCAAAGAAGAATGTTATTTTTTTTTGGACTGGTGGGTATTATTGGTCATGGGGGGGGATTTTTTCTTCCGGCCATAGTATCTGTATCTGTTGGTTTGGGAGATGGGAAAGGCCATCGGACTGTGGTTACAACTTCCAGGGAATTTGACTGGTTTTGGTGTTACGTTTTCTGCATTTCCTGCCAGTTTTTTTTCCTTCCTGGCACTAAATCAAACCTCTCCTCTTGATGTGGCTGTGGCTACCCTGGTTTTCCCATGGCCTGGATGTTTTGTATCTTTTTGTCCCTTTAGATGGTTATGCTGGCAATTTTATGTTATAGCACAGTCTTTCCTGTACTGAAGAGGTTCACAGTTCAGGGTGAAAAATAGCTTACAGGAAGGGGAGTTTGATTTTCCTGTTGTCATATGGGCATGGCATTCCTAGGTGTGGTTCATCGGATTGCCACGTCCCATCTGTTTTTCCAGATTTCCCATGCCAGCAGGATAACCGAGTGCTAGTATGTGCACAGGCTTGGTTTCCGTTTGGCCTGGGTTTCTGTGATACTGTATTCTGTTGGTGCATGTTTCCCTGACTTACTTCTATCCTCCCTAGCACCTACAATGGAGGCTCCCACCATTTGTTTTTTGGTAATATTATCCTCCACTATTTGCTAGTGGAGTCCTCTTGTTTATGCTATTTCCTGCGGTATTTCTAGTTGCAATATGGTTTTATCATATCTTTGACTACATGTTTCCTTACTATGGCCTCCAGTCCCCTATGAGGTCATTATATGTATTCCTTCCTGCGTTTAATTCCCGATACCTGGGACAAGAAATCTCCAGCTTCACCATACTGTCTCCCAGGATACTGCATTTCTCCAGCTTCCCCATTACTGTCTCCAGGAGTGCATCTCCAGCTTCACCATTTACTGTCTCCCTAGGACAGCACTCTCACAGCTTCGTCACCATATTACTGTCTCCCAGGCAGCACTCCAGCTTCCCCATTACGGGTCTCCAAGGACCAGCACTTTCAGCCCCCATTTTACTGACTACCAGTCACATCATCTCCAGCCTTTACAGTTTCTGATACATGGCCAGTTCAAGGGCAGCAGTACCATTCAGCACGGACGTTTTTATGTTCACATCTGTTGTAGAAAGCATCCAGTTTTCTATGAAAAGCAGCTTTGTTGTTGACCTCTTTTAATACCTTGTGATTTTAGTCTCCATAGATTTTTTATCTCATTGGGCATACCCAAAATATCCACCTTCCCTGTTTTTAGAATACTGCTTGTAGCTAGTTCTTTGGAATCGCTGCACAAAGGGGGCGTGACACAAGTTCCACCAGAGAAACTGGACAGATTTATGCATGTGGAAGCCGTTTGTTGGATTGACCACTGGCTACACCACCGCGTCATAATGGTTTGAATGGTTGATTGATTTACTGCAATTTTTACTAGCAACCTCTTGAATATTCTATTAATAAACCTTGTAGGTGGTTGCACCAAGAAACCGTTTGAAACAGTCCAGGAGTTTCGGAGCCAGTCAAGGTTCGGACCAGTCAAGGGTTTCGGACCTGTCATGGGTTCGGACAGTCATCTGATCTGATCAGTGGGGTCACTTTTAAACCCATACTGGTCGGGTGATTTGAGCTAAACACATGAAGGATCTACGGAAATTATCTAACCGATAGAATATGTGAATTTGATTGATACAAAGTTTAAACTTGCGTGTTGAAGTGCCGGTGGTCTGCTTGGCACTCCTTCAATGATGCACGGTTCGAGCCTCACCTTTGTTTATCAATCGGCTGTTATCTGCTTCTCTATTTTTTTTTTTTTTTCGTCTCACACCACAAAGAAAATGCTAATTTATCACTATAGTTGACTGGTGAAATTTTGGAGAAGGACCGCTTTCTTTTTCTGTAGTAATTAATTTGCTTTCGTTGTGTTTATTGCTTGACCGCTGGTAACTACAGGTTATAGAATTCAGCCAGTAAACGTCTGGTATTTTCAAGAAAAGAACCTAATGAAAGTCACTCCACTCGCCACTAAGTACCATTATTTTAAATACTGGTTAGTTTGATACTACAACACTGTTATTCTGCTATTAGACTGGTATCACTAGATTATTATGCGCGTACACTTGAAGGCAGGAAGATTATTAAAAACAGACTGACCTTGTGTAAGATTTCTGGCCGGACTTCTGGCCCTGCCTCTATAGGCTTATCTCTTCACCATTTACAATTCACCTTGTTTTCAAATGGACACTTTAGCCTTTATCATCAATATACTAGGGAGCCACTGTAGTATACACTTACACTATGTATACTCAATGCTTTTCAGGGAGACTTTCTTTCCTCTGAACAAAGTTCAATATTTATTTTTTTTTCCACACGGCGACAGGCCTATGATTCCCCTCTGGCAGTAAACTCTGCTAGGAAAGTGCACATAAATTTTCCTTTTTTTCTCATAATATGTTTTTTTCCCCCAAAATTGGTTCCAGGGGTAGAGGGTGTATCGTATAGGGTTGATGACACAAATTAAAAATTTGCACGTAAAGAGCGACCGTGAAACACCAGAAAAAAACCCGGGGGCCAAGAGGCACGCTGACCTTATGAAAGGGAATTAATTTTTTTGAAAAATTTCTGATAAAAGTGGTTTCTATACATAGTTGTCATGATGTCAGTGGCCCTTATTTGTAATGTACGTGTCAAATAAAGTTTATTATTATTATTACTATTTTTTTTATTATTATTATTATATTATTTTTCAGTTGTTTGTTGGGTTTTCTTATTCAAACTTTGGCATTGTATGATGGAAAAGATACTTCTTAACTGTACACCAAAATGAAAGAATCAGACCATAAATAGCGGTGTTCACCTCTCAGCAGTTGCAGCCGCTTAGCGGTATATTTATGTATGGCTGTTATGGCTTATATTCTCATTTCTTTTTGGTCTCATTTGATAGAATGACAAGATATTATAATACAGAAATAGATATGATTTTGATTGCTTTCATGGACGAAATAGTACCTTGTAAAATTGCGTCACTGTAGCGAAAATGTTCTATTCTTTAGCGAAGCTCAAGAGTAAACAAATGACGTCGCCGTCCAATATCCTGTCCGCCTGACTGTCCAGTTACGCGAGTCAAGTTGGCTTGACATTTTTATACAGTTTTACAATTAATGCAGCAGTCGGAATATCAGTATATTCTTTTGTTTTGTGTGAATAAAAATTCAAATGGTAAGCAAAGAGTTATATAATGAGGGCCTTTAGCCGTGACTAATGATCAGAGATAAATGTGATGGTAGTGCCTAGGTATGTCGGCATTGTTATGATGGATCCGTTGGTGTGGCAAATTGGTTGAGGATCGGGGGTGCGTATATGTTGGTCGTGAAAGACGGCACCCTTTCTGGGCCTAGGGAGGATCCACTTTGTCTGGGGTAGCTGTTGAAATAAGTGACCTCCATGGGGCCAGGTTCTTGTTACGTTTGTCTGTACTAGAAGTAAATTGAGTTTAGTCAGGTACTTGTAATCAAATACAGTTACTTAGTTTTTCTTATGCATTTCAGTGGTATGTTTTAACAGAACCGGGGATTTCCCAGATAAAGTCATAAGGGATACATTTGTGCCTGTACAGGGCTTGGCTTGGGCTGCCATAGTGGTTGGTGGGGGTATATTGTTCTTTTGTCTATGGCGCGGTGGCTTTCGTTGGGCACGTCTAATTGTAAAACCTGTGGGCCATCAGGTTTTGATGGATTGAGGCGTCGTATCGTACACTAACAATAAATGTAAAAAGGACCGGACGTTAAATAAGGAGGCTAACTTTCCTCAGCCATGGCCGCCTCTTTGCAGTTTATTTTCCGTCATGGTTTTTGGTTGTATTCTCCATTTTTTGGACTCATTTGATTAGTATGGAAGACCTATTTTACAGATATTGGCACACTGATTTGATTGCTTCATGGTGAAAAGTTCCTTGAAATTGAGCTCAAAGTAGTGGAAATGTTCGATTTTTGCCGATGTTCAATGAACTGTGTAAGTCAAGTTGGTTAATTTTATTAAGTGTATTCTAACCTAACCACTCTGTAATTCAGCAAACTCAGTAATCCGGCAAACTACAGGTCCCAATGATGCCGGATTTGTGATGGAGGACCTGTATTACTAATTAATACCATGTGAATAATTTACCTTTGTGTGCAATCTTGCTGATTTTTAGGGTGTTATTAATACCTGCCATTTTGTGCAAAATTTACCCTTGCAGGTGCAATCTTGCTGATTATTTTTAGGGTGTTATGAATACCTAATTTTCTGGGAATAATTTTCCTTTGCAGGTGCAATAACTCCATTTTTCTGCCAGGGTTTTCTTTTTGTGTGCAATCCTGTTTAATTTGAGGGAGTCACATGACAACTCCTTGTGAATATACTACTTCAGTGTATGTGCTTTGCTGTGTGCTTTATTATTTTATATCAGTAAGTTCTGTGGCTGATAGCAAGATTTTGTGCTATTATTTTCCAAGATGTCTGACAGAATTTTTTTTGTGTGAACATTAACGGCTATGGGCGGAGGAAACCCTGAGTTAAGTCCCAGTGTTAGGAACCTGGATAAGGAAGCAGCACTTATATAAATGAAATTAGCCCTAGTTGCGAAAGAAAAAGAGCGGTTAAGGATTGAACATACAAAGATCCAGGAACAGAGAGCCTTAGAGGAGTTTAGGGTTCAAGAAAGAGCTAAGAAGAGGCAGCTTGTTTCTCAACTGGCCACAGACATGAGGGTAGATGTTTTTTATTTGGATATAGCCATAAAATTTGTGCCCAAATTCCTAGAGAAAGACCCAGACCAATTTTTTCTGTTATTTGAAAGTAAGGCCAAATCCCAAGATTGGCCGGAGAAGGAATGGGTGACATTAGTGCAAACCCAACTAGTTGGTAAAGGGTTACAGGCAGTTAGTTCTCTAGAGCAACTACCTAAAGTCATACCTTAGTAACAGAACTCAATATGTGTATGCAAATGATGCAAACTCTTCCACCCAACCAATCACAGTAGGAGTCCCACAAGGAAGCGTCCTTGGACCACTCCTCTTTCTCATCTACATCAATGATCTACCGAATGCAACACAGCTACTCAAACCCATATTATTTGCAGATGACACTACATATGTCTTTTCCCACCCAAACACAGTCATACTAGCAAACACAGTCAATGCTGAATTACAGAAAAATATCTGCGTGGATGATGGCTAACAAAACTTACCTGAACACTGATAAAACCTATTTCATTCAGTCTTGGAAACAAAGCTGCAAATGATCCAATTAACACAATGCTTAAATGGATCATCAGTCACAGACTCCAAGCGGGAAATAATTCAAAGGGATCCACCTTGACAGTAGCTTAAGTTCGGACACCACAATACAACAAATCACCAAGAAATAATCTCCATAGAACTGTAGGGCATACTATCAATGTTAAAGTCACTTTGTTCCACAATCAGCTCTCCTGGCACTGTACCCATTCTCTCCATATAACCTTTATCTTACATATGGAATTTGGATGGGGATCAAAAACATCCATATCACATAAAACACCTCATAACCCACGCAAAGGCAGCAGTAAGAATGTATAACAAATTCCTTTCCCGCCAAGCATACTCCACCAATTTTCAAAAGTCTGAATCTGCTCACCATTGAAGAAAATCCATACTTTTCATGTGCTACTGCCTACACTGAACCATACACACAAATATAAACCCCCAACTTATGGTAAGCATGAGGAAATTAAATCTTCATTCAGAGTACAAAACAAATTCTGGCCACAAAATAGAGCGAAACCCCAACGTCAAAAGACCTGGGAGTGAGTGATTATGTCGGAGGATCTCACCTTCAAGGACCATAACATTGTTTCAATCGCTTTCTGCTAGAAAGGACAGGATGGATAATGAGAACCTTCAAAAACTTGGGAGGCCAAGCCCTGATGACACTCTTGCAGTTCACTTGTTCTATCTTAGGCTGGAATATTGCTGCACACTACAGCACTTTTCAAGGCAGGGTGAAATTGCCTCCGACCTAGAAAATGTACAGTGAACTTTCACGGCGCGCAATAACAGAGATAAAAACAACCTCTCAATTACTGGGAGCGCTTGAGGTTCCTAAACCTGCATTCCCACTGGGAAAGCAGGAGGGTGGAGAGGAGAGATACATGAATATATCACTGGAAAATCCTAGAGGGACTTAGTACCGACTTGCACACAGAAAAATCACTCATTCGAAAGCAAAAGACTTGGGCAGCGATGCACCATCCCCCCATGAAAAAGCAGGGGCTGTCATAGCACGCTGAAGTGGACCATACAATATGATGTCAGGGGCTCGAGACTGTTCAACGGACCTCCAGACAACATAAGGGGGATTACCATACAGACCACTGGGGTCTTCATGATGGCACTGGACAAGCACATAAAGTAAGTTCTTGGATCGCCGCGCTGTGGCTTGTACGTTTGTTTCGTGCAACCTGCATAAACAGCCTGGCTGACGGCTCTGATCACCAGGAGGCCTGGTCACAGACCGCTGGCACGCGGGGGCGTTTTGACCCCCGGAATCTCTCCAGGTAAAATCCAGGTAAACTTCAAACTTCTCCATCACCCAAACCTAAACAGGACACATGACCACAACACAAGGACACAGATATCTCTTTTTGATATACCTCGTGTCATATCACACTGGTAAAAACTCTATGCACATCATAAAGGGCCCAAAATATGGAATTCATTACAGAAGATATGTAAAGTATCCCAGTCTGAAATTCAATTTAAGACTCTCTCAAAAGCCACTTAATCACCCTGACTTAAAGCTAAATACTCAGTATACACTTATCACTATGTACATCCACATCATAGTGAAAACAATCACTATTGAACCTTTTTTCCATTGCGGACAGGAATATTTAATTGACTCATGTTTTCAAAAAACGCATTTTCAAATATACATATATCTTGTATTTACAATTTTGATTATTTATAATTTAATATTCTACTGTACAACTAGAAATAATTACTATCCTACTGTACAACTTTGATATTTTCCTGAGTTATTAAGATAGATGTAAGCCAATAATGTTAGTTGGCCCATAATTTGCCTAGGCATAATGGAGGCTATCTTTGCATTGCAAACCACTATGTAAATACCAAAATCTCAATGTTTGTTTGCAAAGACTTTAAAAATAAATAAATTTTTAAATAAATAAATAAGAGGGACCAACCTTTCGGATTATTATAAACTGAAAGAGGTTACAGAGGGCCACACTTATTATGGCAGGTTAGGTTCACAGGCTATCGCATAAGCGGAAACCGCCCGTTAAAGTGGAACACCTTTTTTTTCCACTTTTAAATGCATACAAGCCATAGATAACAAAGTTTTCCTAACATATATTTCAAGTTAGCAATAGAAACATGCATCAAAAAACAATAAAAAAGTACAATACACACATAGTGAAATCATTACTACCTTAACATCATTCTAGAGTCTAAACAGGGTTGAGACAAGTAGTATTTATTGTATGAAATCAAGGGTGGTATGTATGGCAATACAGCCAGGATACCTTACCAGGCCAACCCACCCACACATACTATTTATGATATTTATGCATCCCAGAGCGATAAAATGTTTATACAGTTTCACTAAATTACTTACCTTAAAATATAGGGTGGAGGTAGTATTTTATTGTAAAAAATCAATTGTGGTATGTAGGGTAGTAGCCAGGCTACCATACCAGGCCAACCAACCCACACATATATTCTATGATATTTAAGCATCCAGAGCGATAAAATGTATTTTACAGTTCACTCCATTACTTACCATAAAATTTTTGTAGTTTAATGTAGGGCAGGTGAAGTAAATGAGATAAAACGAAATAAATGAGGAGATGAGAAGAATGAGTACATGAGAGGGGAGACAGGCGAGAGTTAGGTAAACAAGTGTACACGTCTAGGTTTGTGTACAAGTTACATTGTGTACAGGTTGTTCTACTTTGATACGTAGAATTATAAAGAAGAACACTCATTCTCATGTATCACCATTTTGAGAAGAATGAAGTCTCAGTGAAGCACATGGAAATAAGTCCACACTGACTTTTTTGGGTTAGGTTATCCTAGGTTCTCTTACACTATGTTGTTATGTAATGATATTCTATGTAACTGTATGTGTGGAATTCCTGAATAAACTTACATACATACAAAAGAAATAATTTTCTTCAGTTACCCCCGAGTAAAACATTTTCTCTTATGTTAGATTAGAGGAAAATGTTATTCTTGCCATCACTTGTACAAGTTTATCTGGCTACCACATTTATGACTTTGTCAACTGGTCCAAGTCGGGACCGAAACGGTCGTCGTAAGCCTTCTCTCTTTTATTGTGCGGGTTATTTGTGTATCGTTCCAGTCACGGTATTGTGCCTTTTTGTTATTTATCTTATATTTATGTTTATTTATTCTATTGTGGGGATGTATTTTCATCTTTTTATGTATGTATCAGTGGTTATTTATAATTTTGAAAAAATATCATGGATGGTTTAATGAAAATGTGTATATTAACGTAAAATATACGACATTTAAGGAGACACGGTGGTATTGTATTATTATTATATCATTTCTAATATGGCGTCACTTGTGCAAGTCGTCTGCTACCACATCCTCACATTTATGTTTATTTATTATACTGTGGGGTGTTGTGTATCTTATGTTATATGTTATGCATCGTGTTTATTATTATTATTTTGAAAAAAATATATTATGGGAATTAATGAAAATGTGTATATTAACGTAGATACGACATTTAACTGACTCATGATTATTATCTTACTAATATCTGACGGTCTTGGAGACATAAGACACTTACCGATTTTAATGTGTATACTCATGCCTGCAACGGTAAGTAAGTTTATTTACGTACAGGTATACATAAGTTCTAATTATCTGAGTATATATAAAATATGAAATAACTTTTTAAAAACATTTGAATTTTTGGGGAGTTGTTTACAGTCAAAATGGAGTGACTTAGTGCTTACTGAGTCACGGAAGAATGTAAACAAACAGGGTGGGGGCGCTGGTTGACCATATTAGAAAGTCAGGCGGGGGGGGAGCCGTTATGCGAGTTTTGGTCATTAATTTGAAATGACCGTATTAGCAGAACGCCGTAAAGTGAAACGCCATAAAGCGGGGCCCTACTGTAGTTTTACTGCCTTATCAAATGTTGCCGGAAAGGTACTGGCAGAGGTTTAGAGGACTAAAGTTTCAGGTAGGGCAGTCTTTGGTGGAATACTGTAAGGAGAAGATGTCACTTCTAAATAGGTGGTGTCGCTCAAAAGGGGTGGTAGACAATTATGAAAGGTTATTACATTAACCCACTTAGGCGGTCGACAGGCCCTCTCCGAAACTCGTTTCAGGGGGTCGGCCAATTTCAAAAAAAAAAAAAATTATTTTTTCTTATGAAAAAATAGAGTTTTTTTTCTAAACATTATAGGATAAACAAAAAAAATTTAACATCAAATACTTACGGGAGATATGGTTGCATGAGTTTGCAGAAAATGAGCCTTGTATATGGCACAGCGGCGACTGCACTCACCGGTAAAAACGTTAGTTTACTTGTATTTGATGGTTTGTTGTTTTTTCACTTTTTTTTTTTTTAACATACTTATGTGGCCTATGAGACCAAAGTAAGGTGCAATGTCCATATATACACTCGTTGTATACAAACACAATAAAGCCACACAAACAATATTATCAATATATTGTTTACAAAACTTGTTTACATCAAACAAAACATTACAAAACATTGTTTATTATGTGTTCTATAATTTGCTTATACCAATATACAGTCACTGAACATATTCCTATTAGTTCTGCCGCTTTGTGGAACTCTCGTAAAACATGGTTGTCAACACAATGGTGTTTTATCTTTCTCCCTCATTCTAATCTCTTTCAATCTGTCTCTCTCTTTCTATCTGTCTGTCTATCTCTGTCTCACAGGTACACATAAATACAAGTATACATAGTATAAATTACTAGGATAACCCAAAGAAATCCAGACAAAGTGCCTATATCTGCTTGGAGAGTGAGTAAAGTGTTAGACACAGGTCTTGTGCTCTATGAGACAGAGAGCTAGACGGAAAGACAGATTGACAGGGCATTTGACAGACAGACAAATAGGTTAGGACAGAAAAATGTGAGTGTACCAGGTACCAGTGTACTAGTGTTCCACCCTCCTCCTCACTCTTCTTCCATCTTCCTCCTCTTCCCCTACTCTTCCTCTTCTTCCCCTTACTCTTCCTCATTACTCTTCCTCTTCCTCCTCTTCCTCCTATTTCCTCTTCCTCCTACTATTCCTCTTCCTCCTCACTCTTCCTCCTCCTCTCTTCTTCCTCTTCATCTCCTCTCTTCATTCCTCTTCCTCTCCCCTTCCCCATAATCTTCCTCCTACTTATTCCTCTTCCTCCTCCTCTTCCTTTATTCCTCTTCCTCCTACTTACTCTTCCGCCTCCTCCTCTTCCTCTCCTCCTCTTCTGATCCTCTTCCCCCTACTCTTCCTCCTTCTCGTCATAGTGTGAAATTTACAAGAGTCGGCAGACTTGTCACAGTGACCATATTGGCTCATTACTCTTTCCCCCTCCGGCTGTCAAACAAATGGGGTCGGATGATGCTTCCCCTCCTCCATTTTATCTAATTATCTTTCTCCCCTCATTTATCTGTCTGTCTATCTAGTGGTCTCACAGGTTACACATAAATACAAGTATACAAGTATAAATTACCTAGGATATCCCAAGAAAAACACCCAGACAAAGTGCTATACTCTGCGTTGAAGATGTGAGTTAAAGTGATGTCGCAGTCTTGTGGCACTCTGAGACAGAGAGCTTTAGGTGGGATAGACAGGGAGCTTGACAGAAAAAAAAAAAACAGCAAAATAGACAGACAGAAATGTTAGTATCCCAGCAAAAAAAAGGGAGGGCGTTGTTCATTCATCTTTTGAGCATCAAGCTCTTACCATCATTCCTCATCAAACGTCAGCACTTATCAGAATGTTATCTCCCGTATCTTGTTACTGGCATGGGGGGAACATTTATTATTACATATTATTATTATTACTATTATTATTATTATGTATATTATTATTATGTATAATTATTATTATGTATTATTATTGATGATTATTGTTATCCATTACGCTATTCTTCTTCTTCATCCTCCTCATCCTTCCTGCTTCCTCCGCCTTCCTCCTCTTCCTCGTCTTCCCTATCTCTCCTCTTTCTTCTTCTTCCTCCTCCTCCTTCCTCCTACTCCTCCTATGCCTACTCATCCTCTTGCATCATCCTCCTCTTGCCTCCTCTCCTCTTGGGGCCTCCTCCTCCTCTGCTCTCATCCTCCTCCTCCCATTTCTTGAACCAAGTTTGAAGAGCTGGTAGTTCATAATCACTATCATTATCATCACCAATGCTCACATCTGGTCTGGATTTTGGAAAATAGGTGTTTCCTCTTTGATTCTGGTTCAACTGAACGTGACATGGAGGCCAGCACCAGATGGTGGAAGGCTCGTGGGTTGTCTGGTTTTCTCACTTTTGTACCCATATTATGGTCATTAGTTTGGTCAAATAACCTCCACCAGAACCTTGAACTCATCTTCACTGTCACTCCATCTGTATTAGAACTGTCACTGGGGTAACAAAAGTGTCCCCATTCACCGTGAAGTGAGGAAACTTCTTACCGCAGGGCACGGTGGAAATTTTGTCTGTTCTATGATGGGCATTCCCACAATGCACCACTGGGTCCCAGATTTTTTTCCTATGCCGCACACCCACCACACAGACAATTCTCTCACATCTAGCATTCAGCCTTTTCCTGCGAGAATTTGGGGCCCGTAGATTATGCGTACTAGTACGACAAAAACCCCTACGCGTATAAAAGATCGTAACTAGTACGACCAAAAACCCTCAAGGGTAATTTTGTTAGAGGATCTTTTGAGAAATGTTCTCCTGACCTTAAGGCATATCTTGAGGAGAAGGATCTGGATGATTTTAATACAGGTATCATCCAACTTACAACCAAGCTTGGTTCCGACCAACTGATCGTAAGTCAAAATGGATGTAAGTCAAACCTTTGAAAATTGCCGACACACTGGGTAGGGCATCATTAATGTCAAACCTTTGCTATATTAATACTACCTACATAGTACTGTTATGTTATGGTACAATCATTATTTCATTTTTTTTACATTAATGTTACTTCTCTTGATATATTTTAATCATTTATGTACAGTATATTATGTATACATGGCAGTGAACTGTATTGTAAATTTTACATCTCATACAGTATCATATGTTACTGTTATCTTTAAGTATTGTCGACACAGTGAATGGGAGAATACCTCTGTTTGGGTCATTCCTTTGCCAGAATGTTTACTATAAACCTATACCCTAAGTTATATGTGAAACTACTCTGCCAAACATGTGTAATACTATTATTTTGGATGGGCTGGTGGCTAGCAGGTCGGCTGGCCAGCTGGGTGGGTGGGTGGTTGGCTGCCTGACTGACTGAATTTGGATCTCTCTCCATTTGTATCTACCTATCTATCTATCTATCTATGTATCTATCTCTCTCTCGCTCTCTCTCTCTCACACACACACAGGCTAACATAAGTAAAGTTTATCATAACATAGTGTAAATTACTAGGTTAACCCCGAAAATTTCAGACAAAGTGTATACAGTGGATCTGTGCTCCAGTGCCCTAAATTAATTATGATGTTAATAATATTATTGCGTATTATTATTACAATAATACGTATGTTCTAATATTAATAATAAGTATATTATTATTTAAACTATAAAGATATAGCACTTACTCATTACTTTCAGTGGTCCCCCGCTTTTCGTTAGTTCCCGGCAATCGTTAATTTCGCCAATATAGGGGTATTTTAGTATTATAAACATGGACTCGCTTTTCATAGGTTGACTCCGTGTGTCGTAGTTCGTCAGGGACGCGTACCCACAGCGTGACCGTGGGGCGGCAGCCAGTCGGCATTGTTTACCAGTGAGCGAAGTCCCCTCAGTTGCTCCTGCAAATATATTTCATAATATTCCATTTAATTTTAGGCTGCAAGGTACTAAAATAAGCTACCATGGCCCCAAAGAAAGCGCTAGTGCCAAAACGCCTGTGGTAAAGAAGGTGAGAAATACGATGAATTTAAGAAATCCATCATTGAACAATATGAATGTGGTCAAGTGTGGCGAAAACTGTCGGATGTATAAGAAACCCTAACAACCTTATGTTTCCATAGGGGCCAAATAATTTTTATTTTACTTTCAATTTAATTTCATTTTAAAATACAATAAACCTTCAGGTAATGTGACTTCCAATAATATTCAGTAAAATGAGACTGAAAACCACATCATGCAATTTAATTGGCATTCACACTTCCTCTGTGGATGCATGGTAACCACTGGTGGACCTGGTCAGTATGCACTAGGTTATTGTCCCAGTGTCAGTTGGTGAGGGAAGGCCCAGCATTACCAGACACTGCACCCAACACTACAACAGTTGCCTTCTCCATGCATCCCACATATGACCTATTGTTTTGATCAAACAATTCTGCATATTAACCCTTTCGCTGACTGTGCTGTAGTACAGTAGACCGTCATTTAGCATGGTAGTTACGTTCCTGAAAATTCCGTGTTAGGTAAAATTGTGTTAGATGAACTGAAGAACTTATGAGAAAAATAAGGTTATGTTCCTGGTAGCCCCCAAAAAGCCAAACAACTTTTTTTTAGGCCTCAACATCTTACAAAAATAAAAGTGAATATGTAATTGCAGTTCATTGTGATGTATTATGTTGCTTTTACTGCTTAAAACTACAACTGTAACAGAAATAATAGTATTTCTTACCTTAAATTGTGGGTGCTGGTGTTTGTGGATGATTGTTAAGGAATGTAAAATGGAACTCTGTGAACCATTAACTAATATTTTTAATTTATCTCTTCAAACAGGAATAGTGTCTGATATGTGGAAGATGGCTACTGTAATTCCTATTTTTAAATCAGGGGATAAGTCGTTACCGTCAAATTACCACCCGATAAACCTGACCTCAATTGTAGGCAAATTGCTCGAGTCAATTACAGTGGACCCCCGCATACCGGACGCCTTGCATAACGGACAATCCGCATACCGGACGCTTTGATCGCTAAAATTTTGCCTCGCATACCGCCCAAAAAACCCGCTCAGCGCCCTTCGTCCGAGACGCGTCCAATGTGCGGCCTGAGCCAGCCTCATATGTTCCGCCGGTGGCATTGTTTACCAGCCAGCCTCCGCGGTAACATTCAAGCATACAATCGGAATATTTCGTATTATTACAGTGTTTTCGGTGCTGTTTCTGGAAAATAAGTGACCATGGGCCCCAAGAAAGCTTCTAGTTCCAACCCTACAGCAATAAGGGTTAGAATTCCAATAGAGATGAAGAAAGAGATCATTGATAAGTATGAAAGTGGAGTGCGTATCACCGACCTGGTCAGGTTGTACAAGAAACCCAAATCAACCATCTCTACTATTGTGGGCAACAGAAAGGCAATCAAGGAAGCTGTTCTTGCCAAAGGTTTAACTGTGTTTTCGAAACAGAGATCGCAAGTGATGGAAGATGTTGAGAGACTCTTATTGGTGTGGATAAATGAAAAACAGCTAGCAGGAGATAGCGTTTCTCAAGCTATCATAAGCGAAAAGGCTAGGAAGTTGCATGAGGATTTAATTAAAAAAAGGCCTGCAACTAGTGATGATGTGAGTGAACTTAAGGCCAGCAAAGGTTGGTTTGAGAGATTTAAGAAGCGTAGTAGCATACATAGTGTGATAAGGCATGGTGAGGCTGCCAGTTCGGACCACAAAGCGGCTGAAAAATATGTGCAGGAATTCAAGGAGTACATAGAAACTGAAGGACTGAAACCTGAACAAGTGTTTAATTGTGATGAAACAGGCCTGTTTTGGAAGAAAATGCCAAGCAGGACCTACATTACTCAGGAAGAAAAGGCACTCCCAGGACACAAGCCTATGAAAGACAGGCTTACTTTGTTGATGTGTTCCAATGCTAGTGGTGATTGCAAAGTTAAGCCTTTATTAGTGTATCACTCTGAAACTCCCAGAGCGTTCAGGCAAAAGAATGTCCTCAAGGATAATTTGTGTGTGCTGTGGAGATCAAACAGTAAGGCATGAGTCACTAGGGACTTTTTCTATAACTGGTTACACCATGCATTTGCCCCCAATGTGAATGATTATCTAACTGAAAAGAAATTAGAACTTAAGTGCCTCCTGGTGTTAGACAATGCCCCTGGTCATCCTACAGACGTGGCAGAGCGACTTTATGGGGACATGAGCTTCATTAAGGTCAAGTTTTTGCCTCCTAATACCACTCCTCTCCTGCAGCCCATGGACCAGCAGGTTATTGCAAACTTCAAAAAACTGTACACAAAAGCTCTGTTTGAAAGGTGCTTTGTAGTGACCTCAGAAACTCAACTGACTCTAAGAGAGTTTTGGAGAGATCACTTTAATATCCTCAATTGTATAAACCTTATAGGTAAGGCTTGGGAGGGAGTGACTAAGAAGACCTTGAACTCTGCTTGGAAGAAACTGTGGCCAGAATGTGTAGACAAAAGGATTTTGAAGGGTTTGAGGCTAACCCTGAGAGGAGTATACCAGTTGAGGAATCAATTGTGGCATTGGGAAGTCCTTGGGGTTGGAGGTTAGTGGGGAGGATGTGGAAGAGTTGGTGGAGGAGGACAATGAAGAACTAACCACTGATGAGCTGATAGATCAACTTCAAGAGCAAGAGGCCAGACCTGGGGAAACTGGTTCAAAGGAGGGAGAGAGAGAAATTGAAGAATTGCCTACTACAAAGATTAAGGAAATGTGTGCAAAATGGCTTGAAGTGCAAACCTTTTTTGATGAAAATCACCTCTCACACAGCTATTGCAAGCCGTGCTGGTGACTGTTACAATGACTATGTTGTGAACCACTTTAGACAAATCATAAAGGAACGAGAGGTACAGGCCACTATGGACAGATATGTTGTGCGAAAGAAGTCCAGTGACTCTGAAGCTGGTCCTAATGGCATTAAAAGAAGAAGGGAAGTAACCCCAGAAAAGGACTCAACACCTCAAGTCTTAATGGAAGGGGATTCCCCTTCTAAACACTAACACACTCTCTCCCCTCCTCCCATCCCATCAATCATCACCAGATCTTCAATAAAAGTAAGTGTCATGTAATTGTGCATGCCTTTTTCAGTTTGTGTGTATTAAAATTAACATTTCCTGTGGTAAAAATTTTTTTTTTTTCATACTTTTGGGTGTCTTGCACGGATTAATTTGATTTCCATTATTTCTTATGGGGAAAATTCATTCGCATACCGAACATTTCGCATAACAGCCAGCCCTCTTGCACGGATTAAGGTCGCTATGCGGGGGTCCACTGTATAGCTAAGATTATAGGAAGCCATCTGGATAAGCAAAATCTGATTAATGATACTCGGCATGGATTCACGAGAGGCCGTTCTTGTCTAATTTATTAGCTTTCTTCAGTAAAGCTTTTGAGGCTGTTGATCACGATAAAAAATTTGATATTATTTACTTAGATTTTAGTAAGGCTTTTGATAGAGTTCCGCACAAAAGACTGTTAAAGAAAGTGGCAGCTCATGGCATTCAGGGAAAAGTGCTCTCATGGATCGAGTCATGGCTCACAGACAGGAAGCAGAGAGTGTCCATAAATGGGGTTAAATCCGAGTGGGGATCTGTAACAAGTGGCATTCCACAGGGATCAGTCTTGGGCCCGTTGTTGTTTATAATATATATCAATGATCTTGATGAGGGAATTACTAGCGAAATGAGCAAATTCGCCGATGACACAAAGATAGGTAGGATAATTTATTCAAACGTAGATATCAGGGAACTTCAGGAGGATTTAGACAAACTCAATACCTGGTCAGAAAAGTGGCAGATGCAGTTCAATGTAGATAAATGCAAGGTTCTGAAGCTCGGGAGTGTCCACAACCCTAGCATTTATAAGTTAAATAGTGTAGAACTTAGCCATACAGATTGCGAAAAGGACTTGGAGGTTATGGTAAGCAGTAACCTTAAACCAAGACAGCAATGCCTAAGTGTACATAATAGGATAAACAGATTACTGGGATTTATATCAAGAAGTGTAAGCAACAGAAGTTCAGCGGTTATATTGCAGCTTTATACATCACTGGTAAGGCCTCACCTAGATTATGCAGCTCAGTTCTGGTCTCCATATTACAGAATGGACATAAATTCGTTAGAAAACATTCAGCGTAGAATGACTAAATTAATACATAGCATTAGAAATCTTCCCTAAGAAGAGAGATTGAAGACCCTTAAATTACATTCACTTGTTAGACGAAGAATGAGGGAAGACATGATCGATGTGTATAAGTGGAAGATGGGTATTAATAAAGGGGACATTAATAAGGTCTTAAGGATATCTCTCCAAGAGAGAACCTGCAGTAATGGATTTAAATTAGACAAGTTTAGATTTAGAAACAACATAGGAAAGTATTGGTTTGGAAATAGGGTAGTTGATGAGTGGAACAGTCTACCTAGTTGGGTTATTGAGGCTAAAATCTTGGGTAGTTTCAAATTTAGGTTGGATAAATGCATGAGTGAGAGGGGTTGGATTTGAGTGGGACTTTCAAATGAGTGGATAGAGTTATCAGAACTTATTTCTTGGATAGCATTGAAAATTAGGTTGGGCAAATGTTTTGTTAGTGGGATGGATTGTAAAGGACCTGCCTAGTATGGGCCAATGGGCCTGCTGCAGTGATCCTCCTTTCTTATGTTTTTATGTTCTTATGTTGTGAAGAGAGTGGAGAGTTATGTTGTGGCCCTACTGGGATGAGGTGGATGGTAGACGTTCTGGTACTGAAGTTGATGGTTCTACTGGAGTGTCTAACTTTAAGTCAGTCAGTCAGTCAAGCCAGCAAGTCATTCAGTAAGTCAGTCAAGTCATTAAGTCAGTCAAGTCATTCAGTTGGTGGCCACCACTCCAGAACAACCATTGGTGGTTCCCCCACTCCAGAACAACAGTTGGTGGCCACCACTCCAAAACAACAGTTGGTGGCCCCCCCACTCCAGGACAGTTGGTGGCCCCCCACACACTTGGTGTGTGCAGTATTAAAAAAAATCTGGGACCACTTAGTACCTTGTGGGAGCACTAGTTCAACTGAGTGCCAGCTTGAGCAAACAGCGCGGCAAACACCGGGGATTCACTGATATCATGTCATATTACACTCCCCTTTTAAGAGGAAAGTGATGTTGACCCTGAGTTAGTGGCTTTGAGGTTGATGTGGCCACAAATGGACGAGGAAATATCAAAAACTTCAATAACCCATGTGCAACATCCTTTCAAGTTTGTCGTCCTGCCAGAATGTCCTGTAACCTATGTCCTAAGCAAAGAGAAGCAATTTTGGAATGTGTAATACATGTTTGGCAGGCTGGCTGGGAGGCTGGCTGGCAGGCTGGCTGGCCGGCTGACTGGCCAGCTGACTCGCCAGCTGACTGGCAGGCTGACTGGCCAGCTGGCTGGCCAGCTGGCTGGCCAGTGGCTGGGTGGCTGGCTGGTTGGCTTTGGCTGTCTCTATCTCCATCTGTCTGTCTATGTCTATCTCTGTCTGTGTCTATCTCTGTTTCTGTCTATCTCTATCTCTGTCTGTGTCATACAGATATATGTACATAAACACAATTATACATAGTGTAAATTACCTTGGATAACCCCAAAAAATCCAGACAAAGTGTTATACTGTGCTCGTAGATATAATGCATAATAAGCATGATTGGCAAGTAATACTCATTTTCACTTGCTCAGGAATCAGACGTGACTACTCTGCATCATGTGTAATACGTGTTGGTTCACGAGTGGCTCTCTCTGAGACAGAAAGAGAGACAAGGAGAGAGACAGGCAGACAGAGAGACAGACAGATAAGCAGAGACACAGATAAACAGAGAGAGCTAGACAGATAGATGGACAGACAGACAGACATGTTTATATGTAACAGGGAAAACAAATAAAGCCAAGGCAGTGGCACTCATCTTACACCGTGCTTCAAGGAGTTTCAAATATACTCCAGCGTGTCTAAAACATTGCTGGGACCTATAAACAGTATGTATATATTTATAGACAATAGTATATGACCAAGGTAGGTGAAAATGTTCACCTGTCAGTGTGTTTTGTGACTATTTGAGTACTCTTTCAGTCAGAACAAAGATTGGCTATGAAATCACAGGAACTACCACCAATTGTAATTATCAGAACATAAAAATTATATAAAATAAAAAAAAGAGAATAAAAGGTATATCGGCAATACTTCTGTAAGCGGCCAGACTCCATGTTGCCGTCACGTGAGCACCCAGCACCAAATTTGCAGTCTTATATCTTGGTAAGTACTGACCCTAAAAATTTTGCTTATCCTATTACATGTAGAAAAATGCCCTCTTTATTTTAATAAAAAAATGTTGTTTTTTTTTGTTTTTTCAAAATATTTGGAGCGCTGGGCTAGAGAACATAGATCTATATTTGGACAGTTAAGGGGTTGAATGCTGTTGCAAGAACTAGCAATGAATGTCTATAAATCTGAGGTCAGCATTTCCTTGGTGGGATGGGGAGCTGGGGCACTACGTAGCACCCGCAAGGCCAGATTGACTCAAATACTCAGAGCGAGATGTCACGAAAACTTCACAACAGTGAATTTGTGCAGTACACTCTGAAATACTGACAATTTCCACTAGTAAGTTTAACTAGTGTAAACACAAGTGTAATAATCCGTCATAAAGTGGTAAGTGTGTAATGTGTTTTGCAGTGTGCACTCAGGAGTAAGCAAACAATAGTAGAAAATCTCTCCCTACCGCGGATAACGAATGACAGTATTGAAAAGTGACTGTACAGATGTGTTGCAAGTGATAGGACATTATGATGATATATCTGGGGAAGGAGGTATTAACCCTTTCACTGTTGAGACCCCTGATCACAAATTTGCTCTCCATTGTCGAAAAATATTAGAAAAAACAAATCTGTTTTACCAAAATCTTAAGAATGTTTTTGTGAGTGCTTTAACCCTTTGAGGGTTTTGGTCGTACTAGTACGTCTTATGCGTAGGGTTTTTTGTTGTACTAGTACGCATAAATTCTAGCGGCCTCAAATCTCGCAGGAAAAGGCTGATAAGCCTAGATGTGAGAGAATGGGTCTGTGTGGTGGGTGTGCGCAGTAGGAAAAAAATCTGGGACCCAGTGGTGCATTGTGGGAATGCCATCATAGTACACAATTTCCACCGTGCGTGCCCTGCGGTAAGAAGTTCCTCACTCCTCGGCGAATTGGGACACTTTTGTTCCCCAGTGACAGTTCTAATACAGATGGAAGTGACAGTGAAGATGAGTTTCAAGGTTCTGGTGAGGTTTTGACCGAAACTAATGACCATAATATGGGTAATAGTGAGGAAAACCCAGACAACCCACAGCCTTCCACCTCTGGTGCTGGGCCGTCGTTCAATTGTACCAGAATCAAAGAGGAAACTCCTATTTTCCAAAATCCCAGACTCAGATGTGAGCATTGGTGATGATAATGATAGTGATTATGAACTACAAGCTCTTCAAACTTGTTCCAAGAATGGAGGAGGAGGAGGAGGCAGAGGAGGAGGAGGCAGAGGAGGAGGAGGCAAGAGGAGGAGGAGGCAAGAGGAGGAGGAGGCAAGAGGAGGAGGAGGCAGAGGAGGAGGAGGAGGAGGAGGAGGAGGAAGAAGAAGAGGAGGAGGAGGAGGAAGAAGAGGAGGAGGAGGAGGAGGAGGAGGAGGAGGAGGAGGAAGAGGAGGAGGAGGAGGAGGAGGAGGAAGAAGAAGAATACGTAATGATAACAATAATACATAATAATAATACATAATAATAATAATACATAATAATAATAATACATAATAATAATACATAATAATACATACATGACAGAGTGGATAGGGGGGCAATGTGGCAGATGTTGCAAGTGTATGGTGTAGGAGGTAGGTTACTGAAAGCAGTGAAGAGTTTTTACGAGGATAGTGAGGGCTCAAGTTAGAGTGTGTAGGAAAGAGGAAAATTTTTTCCCAGTAAAAGTAGGCCTTAGACAGGGATGTGTGATGTCACCGTGGTTGTTTAATATATTTATAGATGGGGTTGTAAGAGAAGTAAATGCGAGGGTCTTGGCAAGAGGCGTGGAGTTAAAAGATAAGGAATCACACACAAAGTGGGAGTTGTCAAGCTGCTCTTTGCTGATGACACTGTGCTCTTGGGAGATTCTGAAGAGAAGTTGCAGAGATTGGTTGATGAATTTGGTAGGGTGTGCAAAAGAAGAAAATTGAAGGTGAATACAGGAAAGAGTAAGGTTATGAGGATAACAAAAAGATTAGGTGATGAAAGATTGAATATCAGATTGGAGGGAGAGAGTGTGGAGGAGGTGAACGTATTCAGATATTTGGGAGTGGACGTGTCGGCGGATGGGTCTATGAAAGATGAGGTGAATCATAGAATTGATGAGGGAAAAAGAGTGGTGCACTTAGGAGTCTGTGGAGACAAAGAACTTTGTCCTTGGAGGCAAAGAGGGGAATGTATGAGAGTATAGTTTTACCAACGCTCTTATATGGGTGTGAAGCTTGGGTGATGAATGTTGCAGCGAGGAGAAGGCTGGAGCAGTGGAGATGTCATGTCTGAGGGCAATGTGTGGTGTGAATATAATGCAGAGAATTCGTTAGTTTGGAAGTTAGGAGGAGGTGCGGGATTACCAAAACTGTTGTCCAGAGGGCTGAGGAAGGGTTGTTGAGGTGGTTCGGACATGTAGAGAGAATGGAGCGAAACAAATGACTTCAAGAGTGTATCAGTCTGTAGTGGAAGGAAGGCGGGGTGGGGGGTCGGCCTGGGAAGGGTTGGAGGGGGGGGTTTAAAGGGAGGTTTTGTGTGCGAGGGGTTTGGGGACTTCCAGCGGGCATGAAAGGCGTTTTTGTAGGAGTGAATGGAGACAAATTTGGTTTTTTTAATATTTGCCCCTGCTGTTGGAGTGTGAGAAAAGTAACATTTAAAAGGGGTTTTCGGAAAAAACCCGGGGGCCGGACTTGAGTCCGGGAGATGGGAAGTACAGTGCCTGACTTGAAGGGGGGGTTTAATGTTGCAGTTTAAAAACTGTAGTGAAAAAGACCCTTCGGGCAAGACAGTGTGGAGTGAATGTGGTGAAATTTTTCTTTTTCGGGCCACCCTGCCTTGGTGGGAACGGCCAGGGGATAAAAAAAAAAATAATAATAATTTAATTAAAAATAAAGGTAATAATAATAATATGTAAAATAAATGTTCCCCCATGACAGTAAACAAATAAGGGGAGTAACATTGATAAGTGCTGCGTTTGATGAGGGTAAATGAGGGTAAGTGATCCCAAAAAGATGAGAGAACATTGCCCTCCCTTTTTTTTTGCTGGTATACTAAATTTCTGTCTTTTTTGCCTGTCTGTCAAGCTCCGCAAATCCACTGTTTCTTGTTCAAGAGCAAAAGACTGCGTCATCACTTTTATAAAATTTAAGAAAGTATAGATTTGTCGGGTTTTTTGGGGTTATCCTAGGAAAATTTTATACATGTAAAATTGTTTTATGTTACCTGTGAGACAGAGATAGACAACGAAGAAGAGGGGGGAAAGATAATTAGTAGAATGGGGGGGGGGAACAGTGAACCCCATTGTTTTGACAGGCCGGGGGGGGAAAGGTAATAACCAATATGTACTTTACAGCTGCCGACTCCTTTAATTTTCACTAGGACAGAAGGAGAAGGAGGGAAAAGGGAGGGGGGGAAAAGGAAGAAGAGGAGGAGGAAAGGAAGAGTAGGGGAAAAGGAATAAGAGGAAGAGGGGAGGGGGGAAAGGAATAGTAGGAGGGAAAATTAGGGGGAAGAGGAGGAAAAGGAAAAAGAGGAGGGGGAGGGAAAAGGAAGAAGAGGAGGGGAGGGAAGAGGAGGAGGGGGGAAGAGGAAGAGTAGGAGAAGGGAAGAGGAGGAAAGGAAGATATGAGGAAAAGGGGGTAGGGGGAAGAGGAGAAAAAAGGGGAAAAGGGGGAAGAGGAGAAAAGGGAAAAAAAGGGGGAGGAGGGGGGGGAAAACTAGTACACTGGTACGGTACACTAAAATTTCTGTCTATTTTTCTGTTGTCAATCCCCGTCTATCTGTCTATCGTCTAGTCTCTGTTCAGAGAGCCACAAAACTGGTCATCATTTTACTCACATCTTTAAGCGATTTACACTTTGTCTGGTTTTTGGGTTATCCTAGGTAATTATACATGTTTTTTTGTATTTTTATGTGTACCTTGAACAGAGTAGACAGACAGATAGAAAGGACAGATTGAAAGAGATAAATGAGGGGGGAAAAGAAAAAAACACCAGTGTATGCACCATGTTTCAGAGTTCCACAACTGCAAACTAATAGGTTATGTTCAGTGACTGAAATTTTGGTATAAAATATTATAGAAAAATAATAATAAACAATTTTTTGTATTGTTTTTTTTTTGTAAACAAGTTTTGAAAAACAATATATTGAAATTATTTTGTGTGTTATTGTTTTTGTTACAACGAGTTATATATGTACATTGCCTTATTTTGGTCCATAGGCCACATAATTATGTGAAAAAATAAAAAAGTAAAAAAAAAACAACAAACCTTCAAATACAAGAAAAACTAAAGTTTACCGGTGAGGGGCAGTCGCCCTGTTCCTACGCGGCTCATTTTCCCAACTTCATGCACCATATCTCCGTAAGTATTGTTTTAAATTTTGTTTGTTTATCCTAAAATTTTTAAAAAAAAAAAATTTTTTTCCATAAGAAAAAAAAAATTTTTTTTTTTTTTTTTAAAATTTTGGGCCGCCCGGGAAAGATTTTCGGAGGGGGCCCTGTCGCCCCTAAAGGGGTTAAAAGAAAAGAGAAATTTTGTGATCAGTATAACCAAGTATAGAGGCATAAAATTTGACAGAAAGTAAACCACGAGGAAACATTGGAAATTTCCCTGCTCACTTGTTTTTATTATTTTTACTTTCATTCTATTCTTTTTCTTTTACTTTTTAACCCTTTCAGGGTTAATGGGTCCTTCTTAAAATTGTTCTCGGGTCAAAAAATTTTGGAAAAAAAAAAAATTATTTTTTTTTAAAAAATGTAGAGAAACTTTTTCCCGATCATAATGACACCAAAAGTATGAAATTTGATGGAAAAAATTACGGAAATTTTGCTCTTGCAAAGTTTGGGGGTCTCAACGATGCTTACGTATGGGTTTACCCACTTTGAGCCCTATTTTTGGCCCAAATTTCCCGTGCACGTCACAAAAATCTAATATTTTTGCTAGAACTCCATTTTTTTTATGAATGAGTACAAGAAACCCCCCTCTACCCATTTTAACTACCCAAAAAAGTGGTCAGAAATTGGTAATTTTGCCAATTTCCACAAATTTCAAGATGCCCTTTTAAAAAAGGGTCCAAATAAACAAGATAGACATTCCTGGAAAAAAAAATAACTTTCCTCTGTTCATTTTTGTCACGTTCCCAGCTCCTCTTACATTTCTTTTGCTTTCCACTATGAATTTTAAATTTTCACAAAAAAAAGAGAAATTTTTTGTTATGCAGTCACGCATAGTGTAAAAATGGTATAAAAAATATCAATGCACTTGTGAAAGAAATTGACTCACCTTTGTGTTTTTGGGACGTTTTGCATAATTTGTTTACTTTTGAACTTTGGAAAAAATCGAACATTTTGTTACTTTGAGCTCAATTTCAAGTATTTTTCATTGTAACCAATCAAAATCTCTCAATTTCTTAATATGTCTTCCTTTTTGAAAAAAAGAACCGGGAAAAAACTAGAATACAACATAAATACCATACAAAAATACAGGCAAACCGCTGTTTTAAACCAAAAACACGTTAAAGTTTTTTTTCTCTTACACACTGCGTGCTGGGGATTTTTTTATACTGTGCCATGACCACACAAACCCTTCTTTCATATGGGTCTACTAGCGGGTCTCTCGCTAGATTTGAAGGAAAAAAAAAAAAAATTTTTTTTTTTTAAAAAAAAAAAAAAAAAAAAAAAATCCCAAAAAAAAAAAACTTTCCCCATCATTCACTCCACCCTTCTTGCCAGAAGGGCTTTACATACATTTTTTTTAAACTGCACATTAAAACCCCTCCTTCAGAGTGCAGGCACTGTCTTCCCATCTCCGACCAAGCCCGGGCCCGCCGGTTTCCCTGAATCCCTTCATAAATTTTATTTGCTCACACTCCAACAGCACTAATATTAAAAACCATTTTTCTCCATTCACTCCCTTCAAAACGCCACGCATGCCCCGCGGAATCCAAACCCCCGCACAAAAAAAACCCTTTACCCCTTCCCTCCAACCCTTCCTGGCCCACCCCCCCCCGCCTTCCTTCCACTACAGATGATACACTTTAAATCTTCTGTTTTTTCTCCATTTTTCTTACATGTCCGAACCACCCAACAACCCTTCCCTCACCCCCTGGCCCCATTTTGGGGAATCCCCCCTCCCTAATTCCAAACTACGAATTTTTGCATTTATTCACACCACAATTGCCCTCAACATGACATCTCCACTGCCTCCCCTTCCTCCTGCAACATTCTCACCCACCTTCACCCCATATAAGAGCGTTGGGAAACTATACTCTCATACATTCCCCTTTTTGCCCCCAAAGGACAAAGTTCTTTGTCTCCACAGACCCCAAGTCACCACTCACCTTTTTCCCTCATAAATTCTATGATTCCCCTCATTTTCTAGACCATCCGCGACACGTCCCTCCAAATATCTGAATACATTCCCTCCCCCTCTCCTCCCTCCAATCGATATTCAATCTTTATCACCTAATTTTTTTGTTACCCTCAAAACCCTTACTCTTTCCTGTTTCACCTTTAATTTTCTTCTTTTGCACCCCCTCCCAAAATTCATCCACCAATCTCCCCTTTCTCTTCAGAATCTCCCAAGGCACAGTTCACGCAAAGAGCAGCGTGACAACCCCCCACTTTTGTGGTTCTTTTTTTTAACCCCACGCCTCTTCCCAAGACCCCGCATTTACTTCTCTTACACCCCATCTAAAAATAATTAAACAACCAGGGTACATCACACTCCTTGTCTAAACCCACTTTTACTGGGAAAAAAAAAATTTCCCCCTTTTCCTACATACTCTAACTTGGCCTCACACCCCGTAAAAATCTTCACTGCTTTCAGTAACCACCCCCTAAACCTAACTTTCAACATCTGCCACATCCCCCCATCCACCCTGTATACGCCCTTTTCCCAAAACATAAAGCCCAAAAGACCTTTTAGCCTTTTCTAAATACTGTTCACTTATATGTTTCACTGTAAAACCTGGGCCACACACCCCTACCTTTTCCTAAAGCCTCCTTGTTCATCTGCTATCCTATTCTCCGTCTTACTCTTAATTCTTTAAATTATAACTCTACCATACACTTTACCAGGTACACTCAACAGATTTAATCCCCCTATAATTTTTGCACCCCTTTTTTTATCCCCTTTGCCTTTATACAAAGGAACTATGCATGCTCTCTGCCAATCCCTAGGTACCTTACCCTTCCATACTTTTAAATTAAATAATTCCCACCAACCACTCCAAAACTAAAATCCCCACCTGCTTTTAACATTTCTATCTTTATCCATCAATCCCGGCTGCCTTACCCCCTTTCATTTTACCTACTGCCTCACAAACTTCCCCCACACTCAAAACTGGCTCTTCCTCACTCCTACAAGATGTTATTCCTCCTTGCCCTATACACGAAATCACAGCTTCCCTATCTTCATCAACATTTAACAATTCCTCTGAAATATTCCCTCCATCTTCCCAATACCTCAAAACTCTCCATTAAAAACTCTCCTCTCCTATTTTTAACTGACAAATCCATTTGTTCTCTAGGCTTTCTTAACTTGTTAATCTCACCCCAAAAACCCTTTTTCTTATTTTCAACAAAATTTGTTGATAACATCTCACCCACTCTCTCATTTGCTCTCTTTTTACATTGCTTCACCACTCTCTTAACCTCTCTCTTTTTCTCCATATACTCTTCCCTCCTTGCATCACTTCTACTTTGTAAAAACTTCTCATATGTGTACTAGTATGTCAATAACCCTGGTGCATAAAACATACTAGTATGCCATAAACCCTGAAAGGGTTAATATTTTATTTTTTCAAGTAATTTGTGTGGCCTGTGAGACCAATACATTGCATTTGGTTTATATACCCACTCGTTGTATGCAAAAACAGTAACCGCACAAATAGTGTTATCATTATACAGTGAACACTTGACCAACGATATTAATCCATTTGAGAGAGCTTATCTTTAGGTGAATTTATCGTTAGTCGAATTAATTTTCCCCATAAGAAATAATGGAAAACCAATTAATCCGTTCCAGACAGCCAAAAGTATTAATTTTTTGTTTTTTTCATGAAATATACACTTCCCTACAAGGAAAACAATGAGACATGCACAATAACTACATAAATAAATGTTACAATGACACTTACCTTTATTGAAGAGTATTGATGAGTGATGAGACACTGTTTTTCTTGAACACTCTGGGATTTTCAGTGATACATGAGTAAAGGCTTCACTTTGCAATCCCCACTAGCATTACAACAAAAGATGAGAGTTAGCCTGTCTTTCATAGGCTTGTGTCCTGGGAGTGCCTTTTCCTCCAGAGTAATGTAGGTCCTGTTTGGCATTTTCTTCCAGAACAGGCCTGTTTTGTCACAACTGAACACTTGTTGGGGTTGGAATTTTTCAGCTTCACCATGCCTTATCACACTGTGTATGCCACTATGATTCTTAACCCCTTCAGGGTCCAAGGCCAAAGTCTGAAGTGGTGCTCCAGTGTCCAAGAAATTTTGAAAAAAAAAAAAAAAAAAATTATTTTCTTCTTACAGAATTAACCCTTTGAGGGTCGACAGGCCCTCTCCAAAACTCGTTCTCAGGGTCGGCCAAATTTAAAAAAAAAAAAAAAATTATTTTCTCTTATGAAAAGATAGAGAATCTTTTCCCGATCATAACGACACCAAAAGTTTGAAATTTGATAGAAAACTTACGGAATTATGCTCTCGCAAAGTTAGCGGTCTCGGCGATGTTTACGGATCGGCGATTTTGCCCACTTTGAGCCCCATTTTCGGCCAATTTCACTGTACTAGTCGACAAAAAACATGAATATTTGGCTAGAACTACATTTTTTTCTATCGAATGGGTGCAAGAAACCACCCATTTTATAAATTCACCTATCCAGTACAGTGGTCAGAATTTAGCAATTTTGCCAATTTCACACAAATTTCAAAAGATGCCAATTTCGGAATAGGGTCCAGAATAAACAAGAAAGACATTCCTGGCACTAAAATGACATTTCCTCTAGTCATTAGTCACCGTCTCAAGGCCCTCTTATATTCTTTTGCTTTCCACTTTGAATTTTTATTCTCACAAAAAATATAAGATTTACTGTTATGCAGACTACTGCATTAGTGTAAAAAATGGTATAAATATTATTGGTGCACTTGTGAAAGAATATTAGACTCACCAGTTGACGTGTATTGCACGCTTGGCACGATTTGTTTACTTTGAAGTTTGGTAAAAATCGAACATTTCTGCTATTTTGAGCTCAATTTCAAGGCACCTTTCATTGTAAAACCAGTCAAAATCATCTCAATTTCAGTAATATGTCTTCCATTCTATAAAATGAGACCAAGAAAACTAGAATACAACAATAAATACCATACGAAAATACACTGCAAAGTCGCTGATTTATTAAAAAAAAATGGAAAAAGTTTTTTTTTTCTCATTATGCACTGTGTGCTGCAGAATTTTTTTTAGACCGTGCACACTAACCACATAGACCCATTCTTTCATATGAAGGCCTACCAGCTTTCTCCCACTAGATTTGAGGTCGCTAGAATTTATGAGTACTAGTACGTCAAAAACCCCTACGCGTAAGACGTACTAGTACGACGAAAACCCTCAAAGGGTTAAAGAGCATATTTTTGTGAAGGTAATAAGACAAAAAAAAAATTCTGATCAGTACTTGCTGAGATATAGTGCCAAGAAGTTTGTCCAAAATGATGTGGTGGCAGCAACATCGACGAATTCCACATACGCACATTACATTATTTAGCGGTTTTTATAGTTTTTTCTTATTTTTCAAATTTTTTTCTTTTCCTACTAACATTTGGGGGCCTGAGAGACCAATACTGTATATAATGTATATATATAAACTCACTGTATTGAACACAATAACCGCACTAAAGTTATTATCATATTATTGTTTACTACTGTTGTTTATTACAATAAACATGCACAAATCTTGCATAATACTAATGTTCTATCATATATTTCCATATTTACAATTACTGGACATGGTTTTAGAACTGCTGGAGCTTGTGGAACTCCTTGAAACAAGGCACCATGCACAGAGGCACCTTACATTCCTCACACATAAACCGAGTGTCTTTGCGTCTTTGTTGCCGTCGTTTTGTTTGTGCACAGACGATGCATCTCTTCTGAGCAAACTTCTTCTGAGTTGAAGGAAGCTGTATTATGAAATGATCACCTTCCCTCCTCAAACGCTTGGGTATATCCTGAGTAATTCGAGGACCTTGTTGTATAGCAGGTGTTCTTACCTGGTATTTCATTATGAGTTGTCTGACAACGGACAAACAAAATTCACCATACGGTGGTCTGTTGCCAGTCTTTATTTGGTACATATTATATGCATTGAGCATTGAAATGTCCATGAGATGGAAGAAAAGTTTCATGTACCACTTGTAACTCTTACGAACACAGTCAACAAAACCAATCTGCATGTCACATTTGTCAACCAAGCGCATGTTTTGTGTATAATCAATCACTGTCACTGGTTTTCGAATACGTTCATTAGTCACTCGATCAACTTTGCCACTGTCTTGCATTTCATTACAGTGAATGGTTGTCAACAATGTAACATCTCGTTTGTCATGCCACCGTAATGCCATGATGTCATTGGCAGTAAACACCTGCACGTCATCACCATGAGCACCTGCGTTGAGCCTGGGCATATGTTTACGATTAGAACGCACTCTGCCGCACACATCTGTCTTGTTCACTCGCATGAAATCACTGAGTAATGGGCTTGTGTACCAGCTATCGGTGTATAATGTATGCCCCTTACCAAGATAAGGAGCCATCATGTTTCTCACTACGTCACCTGAGATACCCAATAACATCTTGGTATCTTTCAATGTTTTACTTCCCATGTATACAACAATATCCAACACCAGGCCACTGTCACAGAGTACAAACAGTTTTATACCAAAGCATTTCCTCTTGCTCGGTATATACTGCTTGAATGACAGTCTTCCTTTGAACAAAATCAAAAACTCGTCAATTACAACATTCTTGAATGGATAAAAGTATATGCTGAACTTTTGTTTGAGATACATGAAAACATTTCTAATCTTATATAACCTGTCACTTCTGTCAGGCCTGATTTTGTTAGAGAAGTGCAACATACGTAAGAGTAAGATAAACCTGCTTATAGACATGAGGCATAAGCATTATTGTTGCAAAAAGCAAATACATTTCTGCAACAGTCGTCTCTTTCCACCTGTGTAGTCTTGACTGTGGTGATATGATCGTATTTGCCATGGTGTACTCAAAATACTTATTACTTTCCCTGACAATAGCTTCCATCAATGGCTGGTCAAAGAATAATTCAAAGAATTCCAGTTCATTGGCCATGGTTCCAAGGGGACAAGTAGGTAGAATTCCACTTTGAGAGTCATCAAAGTGGTGAGGCTTGGGAACAAAATTGGGATTTTGCTGCCAATCCCACATACGGTTTGCTGGTGGATACTGGACATCATAGGCTGGTTGTGCGGGTGATTGTGGTTGTGGTGGGCTGGTGGCTGACGCTCCGCTTTGTCCTTGAACTGATGAGTCAGTAGCGTGGGTCCCAGCGTGGGCTGGTGAATCACGCATGGCGGTGCCGTAGTACTACCATCACCACTACCCCCATCCACTGATGCCTGTGGTCTATCCATGCCAAGTTTAGCCACATCATCCTCACTATCACTACTAAAACTGGTGTAGGGCCACGGGATGTACTCCGGGATGTACTCCATCCCCTGGGCACAGCATAGGGTGCACTACCCGAGCACATGTGGCAGCGAACATACCGACGCTTCACTGGTGAATATGATTCCTCACTATCACTACTCAAATGATTGTCGAGCGCAATAAAATCACAATCCACGTCACTATTATCATCATTACTGAAGTCAGAGGCCTGGCCACGTGAAAATATTAGTTTTCTCTTGCGTTGAGGCACAACCGACCGTGAGTCACGAGTGCCCACACCAGAGGTGGAAGGTTGAGGATCGTTAGGGCTTTCTGCACTATTATCGATATCCTGGTCATTCCTTTCGGTCACTAACTGATCAAAGCCATAGAATTCGTCTTCATTTCCACTTCCATCAGTGTCAGAACTATCAGATAGGAAGATGAGAGTCCCAATTTTCTGGGGAGTGAGAGCTGACTTGCGACGAGGCATGGTGAACAAGGGTAACTGTGCCGGCGTTCCCACAATGCTATGAGGGTGCCTAGATTTTTTGTTTATGGCACACACCCACCACGCAGACCCGTTCTCTCACATGTAGGCCTATGAGCGCTTTCACGCTAAATTTGACGGCGCTAGAATTTTGGCATAGATCTACGGTTTAGACACTCAACGTGAAGCCGTAGATCTACGGGACGGACCCTGAAAGGGTTAAATCTCTCAAACCAACCTTTGCTGGCCTTAAATTCACCAATATGAGCACTAGTTCCAGGCATTTTTTCCTGTTCACCTGGGTGTTAGTCGCATTCTGGGAGACAAGACTAATGACCCCAATGGAAATAAGTTAGACAGTCCTCGATGACACACTGATTTTCTTGGGTTATCCTGAGTGGTTAACCCTCCTGGGTTAATTGTTTCTGGTATTCTCGATAAGCCACACCAACACCAGTCTCTCCACATCTTCCAGTAGTACAGCTGACCATGGTACAGCAGCAGCTGATCATGGTACAGCAGCAGCAGCAGATGACTGTGATGCAGCCGCAACAGCAGCAGCAGTTGACCATGGTACAGTAGTAGCAGCAACTGACCATGGTACAGCAGCAGCAGAAGCTGACCATGGTACAGCAGCAGCAGAAGCTGACCATGGTACAGTAGCAGCAGCAGCTGACCATAGTACAGTAGCAGCAGCAGCTGACCATAGTACAGCAGCAGCAGCAGCAGCAGTAGCAGCAGCTGATCATGGTACAGCAGCAGCTAACCATGGTGCAGCAGCAGCAGTTGACCATGGTGCAGCAGCTGACTGTGGTACAGCAGCAGCAGCAGCAGCAGCAGCTGACCATGGTACAGTAGCAGCAGCAGCTGACCATAGTACAGCAGCAGCAGCTGACTGTGGTACAGCAGCAGCAGCAGCTGACCATGGTACAGTAGCAGCAGCAGCTGACCATAGTACAGCAGCAGCAGCTGACCATAGTACAGCAGCAGCAGCTGACTGTGGTACAGCAGCAGCAGCAGCAGCTGACCATGGTACAACAGCAGCAGCTGACCATGGTACAGCAGCAGCAGCAGCTGATCATGGTACAGCAGCAGCTAACCATGGTGCAGCAGCAGCTGACCATGGTGCAGCAGCAGCAGACCATGGTGCAGCAGCAGCTGACTGTGGTACAGCAGCAGCAGCAGCTGACCATTGTACAGCAGCAGCAGCAGCTGACCATGGTACAGCAGCAGCAGCTGACCATTATACAGCACCAGCACAAGCCTATCCGATGTTATCCTGACGCCAAATGACTTCAAACAGGTGATAAATGACATGCTCATGCACTCTGCCCCAGGGCCAGACTCATGGAACTCTGTGTTCATCAAGAACTGCAAGAAGCCCCTATCACGAGCCTTTTCCATCCTATGGAGAGGGAGCATGGACACGGGGGTCGTCCCTCAGTTACTAAAAACAACAGACATAGCCCCACTCCACAAAGGGGGCAGTAAAGCAACAGCAAAGAACTACAGACCAATAGCACTAACATCCTATATCATAAAAATCTTTGAAAGGGTCCTAAGAAGCAAGATCACCACCCATCTAGAAAACCCGTCAGTTACACAACCCAGGGCAACATGGGTTTAGAACAGGTCGCTCCTGTCTGTCTCAACTATTGGATCACTACGACAAGGTCCTAAATGCGCTAGAAGACAAAAAGAATGCAGATGTAATATATACAGACTTTGCAAAGCCTTCGACAAGTGTGACCATGGCGTAATAGCGCACAAAATGCGTGCTAAAGGAATAACAGGAAAAGTCGGTCGATGGATCTATAATTTCCTCACTAACAGAACACAGAGAGTAGTCGTCAACAGAGTAAAGTCCGAGGCAGCTACGGTGAAAAAGCTCTGTTCCACAAGGCACAGTACTCGCTCCCATCTTGTTCCTCATCCTCATATCCGACATAGACAAGGATGTCAGCCACAGCACCGTGTCTTCCTTTGCAGATGACACCCGAATCTGCATGACAGTGTCTTCCATTGCAGACACTGCAAGGCTCCAGGCGGACATCAACCAAATCTTTCAGTGGGCTGCAGAAAACAATATGAAGTTCAACGATGAGAAATTTCAATTACTCAGATATGGTAAACATGAGGAAATTAAATCTTCATCAGAGTACAAAACAAATTCTGGCCACAAAATAGAGTGAAACACCAATGTCAAAGACCTGGGAGTGATTATGTCGGAGGATCTCACCTTCAAGGACCATAACATTGTATCAATCGCATCTGCTAGAAAAATGACAGGATGGATAATGAGAACCTTCAAAACTAGGGAGGCCAAGCCCATGATGACACTCTTCAGGTCACTTGTTCTATCTAGGCTGGAATATTGCTGCACACTAACAGCACCTTTCAAGGCAGGTGAAATTGCCGACCTAGAAAATGTACAGAGAACTTTCACGGCGCGCATAACGGAGATAAAACACCTCAATTACTGGGAGCGCTTGAGGTTCCTAAACCTGTATTCCCTGGAACGCAGGAGGAGAGATACATGATTATATACACCTGGAAAATCCTAGAGGGACTAGTACCGAACTTGCACACGAAAATCACTCACTACGAAAGCAAAAGACTTGGCAGACGATGCACCATCCCCGCAATGAAAAGCAGGGGTGTCACTAGCACGTTAAGAGACCATACAATAAGTGTCAGGGGTCCGAGACTGTTCAACTGCCTCCCAGCACACATAAGGGGGATTACCAACAGACCCCTGGCAGTCTTCAAGCTGGCACTGGACAAGCACCTAAAGTCAGTTCCTGATCAGCCGGGCTGTGGCTCGTACGTTGGTTTGCGTGCAGCCAGCAGCAACAGCCTGGTTGATCAGGCGCTGATCCACCAGGAGGCCTGGTCACAGACCGGGCCGCGGGGGCGTTGACCCCCGAAACTCTCTCCAGGTAAACACCAAAAGTACGAAATTTGGTTGAAAACCCACGGAATTACTCTCCCGCGAAGTTAGAGGTCTTGGCGACATATAAGCATCAGCGATTTCGCCGAATTTGAGCCCTGTTTTTGGACAATTCCGTTGTTCCACGTGACTAAACTCATAGCTATTTCTTTAGAACTCTAATTTTCCTATCAGTTGAGTACAAGAAACCACCCATTTACCAATTTGAACTACCCAATAGAGTGCATGAAATTTGCATGAAACTGGCCAAATTGCCAATTTCATGCAAATTAAAAAATATACCAATTTCAAAATAGGGTCCAGAATAAACAATGCAGACATTCTTGGTACTAAAATAACATATCATCTGTTCATTAGTCACGTCTCTAGGCCCCTCTTATATTACTATTGCTTTCTATTTTGATTTTTTATTCATACAAAAAATACAAAATTTACTGTTATGCAGACTACGGCATTATTGTAAAAATGGTATAAATAATATCAGTGCACTAGTGAAAGAATATTAGACTCCCCAGTTGACATGTATTGGATGTGTGGTGTGATTTGCTTACTCCTGAACATTGGTAAAAATCAAACATTTCCGCTACTTGAGCTCAATTTCAAGGTCGTTTTCATTGTGAAACTAATCAAAATAATTTCTATTTCTGTAACATATTTTCCATTTTATCACATGAGACCATGAAAACGAGAATACAAAGATAAATACTACATGAAATTACACTTCTAAGTCGGTGTTTTAAACCAAAAACAACGGTCAGTATTTCTCATTATGCACTGTGTGCTGCAGGATTTTTTTATGTGGTGCACAATGACCACACAGACCCATTCTCTCACATACATGTGGGCCTACGAGCTTTCTCCTGCTTGATTTGAAGCCGCTAGAATTTATGCATATTAACCCTTTGACTGTCGCAACCCCCAATCCTGAGGTGTCTCCTGGTGTCGCAAAATTAAAAAAAAAAAAATTATTTTTTCTTATGAAATGATAGAGAATCTTTTCCCGATTGTAATGACACAAAAAAAAACGAAATTTGATGGAAAACTGACGGAATTATGCTCTCGCGAAGTTAGCGATCTCGGCGCTGTTTACAAATCGGCGATTTTGCCCACTTTGAGCCCTATTTTCGGCTAATTCCATTATTCCAGTTGCCCTAACTCATAGCTATTTCTTTAGAACTCCATTTTTTCTATCGACTGAGTACAAGAAACTGCCCATTTACCGATTTCAACTACCTAATAATGTGGTCAGAAATTTGCAATTTGCCCAATTTCACGAAAACTAAAAAATATGACAATTTCAAAATAAGGTCCAGAATGATCAATGCAGACATTCCTGGCTCTAAAATAACATTTTCTTTGCTCATCAGTCATGTCTCCAGGCCCCTCTGATATTACTCTTGCTTTCTATTTTGAATTTTTATTCAAACAAAAAAATAGAAGACTTACTATTATGGAGACTACTGCAATACTGTAATAATTGTATAAATAACATCAACCCATTTATGACTGCATATTAGAATGGCTAGTTGGACATTTATTGGACAATGGCATCATTTGTTTACTTTTGAACATTGGCAAAAATCAAACATTTCCCCTACTTTGAGCTCCATTTCTAGGTTCTTTTTATAGTAAAATCAATGAAAATCACCTCTATTTCTATAATATGCTTTCCATTCTATCAAATGAGAATACAACCATAAATACTATACGAAAATAGACCACAAAGTTGGCATTTTAATTAAAAAAAAAGGGTCGGAGTTTTTTTTTCCTCATTATGCACTGCGTGCTCCAGGATTTTTTTTTATATGGTGCACACTGACCACACAGACCCATTCTATCACATGTGGGCCTACCAGCTTTCTGCTGCTTGATTTGAAGCCGCTAGAATTTATGAGTATATATACGTCAAACACGGTACCTCGTAAGACGTATATATACGGCCGCGACAGTCAAAGGGTTAATACGTCCGAAGCACTGGCTCATAAGACATATATATATGACCAAAACACTCAAAGGGTTAATTTTCCTGCCTCCAAATTTGGCACGATTAGCCTGAGATGCCTGGTCAGCATAGAATGGGTCTTAACACTTGGCGTGCACCATATTAAAAAAATCTGGGACCACTTAGTACCTTGTGGGAGCGCCAGTTGAATTGAGTGCAAGCTCAAGCAAACAGTGCGGCAAACGCCAAGGATTCACTGATGTAATGTCACATAAAAACACTTCCCTTTTAAGAGGAAAGTAATGTTAACCCCAAGTTCAGGGTCTGCCTATCTCTGTCTGTCTCTGTCTATCTGTCTCTGTCTATCTGTCTCTGTCCATCTGTCTCTGTCCATCTGTCTCTGTCCATCTGTCTCTGTCCATCTGTCTTTATCTCTTTTTATCTGTCTCACAGGTACACACAAATACAATTATACTTCTTCCTTCTTCTTCTATACTCCTGTGTATGCAAAACATTGCTGGGACTTATAAATGTTTGTATATATTCCTAGACAATAGTAAACGACCAAGGTAGGTGTAAATGTCCACCTGTCAATGTGTTTGTGACAATTTGAGTACAATTTCAGTACCTAATATTAGTGTCAGAACAAAAATTGGTCATGAAATGCCAAGAACTACAATAAATTGTCATTATCAGAACATAAAAATTATATAAAATAATATAGAAATGAGAAAAAATGGTATATCAGCAACACTTCCTCAAGTGGCAGGACTCGATGTTGCCATCAGGTGAGCATTAATTGCTAACTTTGCAGCCTCATATCTCAGAAAGCATTGACCCTAATTTTTTATTTTAATCCTATTTTTTGTTTTTCAAAATATTCAGGGTACTGGGGAGAGAACGTATATGTACGTTTGGACCATTTAGGGATTAATATCTTAAAATCAAAGTTATTTTACTCCTTCCCATTTGTGTAACCAATACATATACAAGATTTACAATTATATTATATTATATTATCACACTGGCCGATTCCCACCAAGGCAGGGTGGCCCGAAAAAGAAAAACTTTCACCATCATTCACTCCATCACTGTCTTGCCAGAAGGGTGCTTTACACTACAGTTTTTAAACTGCAACATTAACACCCCTCCTTCAGAGTGCAGGCACTGTACTTCCCATCTCCAGGACTCAAGTCCGGCCTGCCGGTTTCCCTGAACCCCTTCATAAATGTTACTTTGCTCACACTCCAACAGCACGTCAAGTATTAAAAACCATTTGTCTCCATTCACTCCTATCAAACACGCTCATGCATACCTGCTGGAAGTCCAAGCCCCTCGCACACAAAACCTCCTTTACCCCCTCTCTCCAACCTTTCCTAGGCCGACCCCTACCCTGCCTTCCTTCCACTACAGACTGATACACTCTTGAAGTCATTCTGTTTCGCTCCATTCTCTCTACATGTCCGAACCACCTCAACAACCCTTCCTCAGCCCTCTGGACAACAGTTTTGGTAATCCCGCACCTCCTCCTAACTTCCAAACTACGAATTCTCTGCATTATATTCACGCCACACATTGCCCTCAGACATGACATCTCCACTGCCTCCAGCCTTCTCCTCGCTGCAATATTCATCACCCATGCTTCACACCCATATAAAAGCGTTGGTAAAACTATACTCTCATACATTCCCCTCTTTGCCTCCAAGGACTCCTAAGTGCACCACTCACTCTTTTTCCCTCATCAATTCTATGATTCACCTCATCTTTCATAGACCCATCCGCTGACACGTCCACTCCCAAATATCTGAATACATTCACCTCCTCCATACTCTCTCCCTCCAATCTGATATTCAATCTTTCATCACCTAATCTTTTTGTTATCCTCATAACCTTACTCTTTCCAGTATTCACCTTTAATTTTCTTCTTTTGCACACCCTACCAAATTCATCCACCAATCTCTGCAACTTCTCTTCAGAATCTCCCAAGAGCACAGTGTCATCAGCAAAGAGCAGCTGTGACAACTCCCACTTTGTGTGTGATTCTTTATCTTTTAACTCCACGCCTCTTGTCAAGACCCTCGCATTTACTTCTCTTACAACCCCATCTATAAATATATTAAACAACCACGGTGACATCACACATCTTTGTCTAAGGCCTACTTTTACTGGGAAATAATTTCCCTCTTTCCTACATACTCTAACTTGAGCCTCACTATCCTCGTAAAAACTCTTCACTGCTTTCAGTAACCTACCTCCTACACCATATACTTGCAACATCTGCCACATTGCCCCCTATCCACCCTGTCATACGCCTTTTCCAAATCCATAAATGCCACAAAGACCTCTTTAGCCTTATCTAAATACTGTTCACTTATATATTTCACTGTAAACACCTGGTCCACACACCCCTACCTTTCCTAAAGCCTCCTTGTTCATCTGCTATCCTATTCTCCGTCTTACTCTTAATTCTTTCAATAATAACTCTACCATACACTTTACCAGGTATACTCAGCAGACTTATCCCCCTATAATTTTTGCACTCTCTTTTATCCCCTTTGCCTTTATACAAAGGAACTATGCATGCTCTCTGCCAATCCCTAGGTACCTTACCCTCTTCCATACATTTATTAAATAATTGCACCAACCACTCCAAAACTATATCCCCACCTGCTTTTAACATTTCTATCTTTATCCCATCAATCCCGCTGCCTTACCCCCTTTCATTTTACCTACTGCCTCACGAACTTCCCCCACACTCACAACTGGCTCTTCCTCACTCCTACAAGATGTTATTCCTCCTTGCCCTATACACGAAATCACAGCTTCCCTATCTTCATCAACATTTAACAATTCCTCAAAATATTCCCTCCATCTTTCCCAATACCTCTAACTCTCCATTTAATAACTCTCCTCTCCTATTTTTAACTGACAAATCCATTTGTTCAATAGGGCTTTCTTAACTTGTTAATCTCACTCCAAAACTTTTTCTTATTTTCAACAAAATTTGTTGATAACATCTCACCACTCTCTCATTTGCTCTCTTTTTACATTGCTTCACCACTCTCTTAACCTCTCTCTTTTTCTCCATATACTCTTCCCTCCTTGCATCACTTCTACTTTGTAAAAACTTCTCATATGCTAACTTTTTCTCCATTACTACTCTCTTTACATCATCATTCCACCAATCGCTCCTCTTCCCTCCCGCACCCACTTTCCTGTAACCACAAACTTCTGCTGAACACTCTAACACTACATTTTTAAACCTACCCCATACCTCTTCGACCCATTGCCTATGCTCTCATTAGCCCATCTATCCTCCAATAGCTGTTTATATCTTACCCTAACTGCCTCCTCTTTTAGTTTATAAACCTTCACCTCTCTCTTCCCTGATGCTTCTATTCTCCTTGTATCCATCTACCTTTTACTCTCAGTGTAGCTACAACTAGAAAGTGATCTGATATATCTGTGGCCCTCTATAAACATGTACATCCTGAAGTCTACTCAACAGTCTTTTATCTACCAATACATAATCCAACAAACTACTGTCATTTTGCCCTACATCATATCTTGTATACTTATTTATCCTCTTTTTCTTAAATATGTATTACCTATAACTAAACCCCTTTCTATACAAAGTTCAATCAAAGGGCTCCCATTATCATTTACACCTGGCACCCCAAACTTACCTACCACACCCTCTCTAAAAGTTTCTCCTACTTTAGCATTCAGGTCCCCTACCACAATTACTCTCTCACTTGGTTCAAAGGTCCTATACATTCACTTAACATCTCCCAAAATCTCTCTCTCTCCTCTGCATTCCTCTCTTCTCCAGGTGCATACACGCTTATTATGACCCACTTCTCGCATCCAACCTTTACTTTAATCCACATAATTCTTGAATTTACACATTCATATTCTCTTTTCTCCTTCCATAACTGATCATTTAACATTACTGCTACCCCTTCCTTTGCTCTAACTCTCTCAGATACTCCAGATTTAATCCCATTTATTTCCCCCACTGAAACTCTCCTACCCCCTTCAGCTTTGTTTCGCTTAGGGCCAGGACATCCAACTTCTTTTCATTCATAACATCAGCAATCATCTGTTTCTTGTTATCCGCACTACATCCACGCACATTTAAGCATCCCAGTTTTATAAAGTTTTTCTTCTTCTCTTTTTTAGTAAGTGTTTACAGGAGAAGGGGTTACTAGCCCATTGCTCCCGGCATTTTAGTCGCCTCATACGACACGCATGGCTTACGGAGGAAAGATTCTTTTCCACTTCCCCATGGACAATAGAAGAAATAAAGAAGAACAAGAGCTATTTAGAAAAAAGGAGAAAAACCTAGATGTATATATATATGCATGTGCGTGTCTGTGAAGTGTGACCAAAGTGTAAGTAGGAGTAGCAAGATATCCCTGTTATCTAGCGTGTTTATGAGACAGAAAAAGAAACCAGCAATCCTACCATCATGCAAAACAGTTACAGGTTTCTGTTTCACAGTCATCTGGCAGGACGGTAGTACTTCCCTGGGTGGTTGCTGTCTACCAACCTACTTTTATATGATTAAGACAGATTCTATCGATTAACAATTGTATACAGATGAGATTATGATGATAATCTAATTGGGAAGAATCAACAATCTTCCAAAGAGATACCTCAGGCTAGTGCAAGAGACTTAGAATATATCCAATAAGAATAAGAAGTTTATTTTGACATGATACATGGTTGTACAGAGGAATATAATAGTTGGGTGTACTTGCCAAAAGCCCCTTTATATGCAGAGCATTTCAGGCAAACTTAAAAATTAACTTAAGATTAGGTAGACAATAATAATTTATATGGTCATTAGATAAGCTACAGTCAATATGAGAAAACTGAATAATCTATTAAGTATTGCTACATGGCTTTGATAAGTCTAGTAGAGAATAATTACACTATTGAATTAGTTTATAAAGATTACAGTATTACAAGAGAACAATTTAAAACAATTTACAATATGTTTTACAATTTAGTACTACAGCAGACCATCATTTAACACAGTAGTTACATTCCTGAAAATGCTGTGTAAGGCAAAACCATGTTAGCCAAACTGAAGAACTTATGGAAAAAATAAGGTTACATTCCTGGGAGCCCCCAAAAATCCAAGCAGATTTTTTTTTTTTAGACCAACAGATCTTACAAAAATAAAAGTGAATATGTAATTGTAGTTCATTGTCATGATGTATTATGTTGTTTTAACTGCATAAGATGACAAATGCAATAGAAATAATAGTATTTCTTACCTTAAATTGTGGGTGCCGGTGTGTGTGGATGATTGTGAAGAGAGTAGAGAGTTATGCTGTGGCCCTACTGGGCTGAGGGGGATGGTAGAGGTTCTGGTACTGAAGATGATGGTTGTACTGAAGTGTGTGTAAATTCTGAAAGGGATTTCAGTTCTATTTTACCCTATAGTACATTATACAATTGATGTAAGGCATCAGCAGCTCTAGACAGTTTCAGGGTCCTCTTCAGTGAAAAAGTCTAACTTTAAGTCATTCAGTAAGTTAGTCAAGTCATTCAGTCAGTCAAGCCATTCAGTCAAGTCAGTCAGTCAGTCAGTCAAAGTCAGTAAGTCATTCAGTCAGTCAAGCCATACAGTCAAGTCATTCAGTCAAGTCATTCAGTCAAGTCATTCAGTCAAGTCAGTCAGTAAGTCAGTGAGTCAAGTCATTCAGTCAGCCAGTCAAGTCAGTAAATCAGTAAGTCATTCAGTCAAGTCATTCAGTCAGTCAAGTCAGTCAGTCAAGTCATTCAGTAAGTCAGTCAAGTCATCCAGTCAGTCAGTAAGTCAGTCAGTAAGGAAGTCAGTCAGTCAGTCAGTCAGTCAGTCATCACGCAGTCGTCACACAAATGACGCTTCATTTCGGTTACAGGCTATCTCTTTTCTAATATCTCTTTTTTCATCATTAATTATAAGACTTAAATGCGTAAACCTTTTTTTGCAACCTTCAGCAACACTTGCCAAGCAATCATTGCACCCAGTAGGGTGCCATGATTGCTTGGCAGATTTAAGATATGGCAATTAATACTTATCTAAACAAACAGCAAGCTACTGGCACAGGTTCATCCAACACACGTATGAACCGAACTGAAGGCTGGGAGGGTGGTGGGGGTGGCTGATGCTGGCGACGGATGGCGGTAGGTCTCCCCCCATTGACTAAATCATGTAACCCACAGCCCATCCTGCTCTGTGGGTGACAGTGTTCAAAATTTTTTCCCCTCCCTCAAACAAGATAAATTGATTTTACGAAGTGTTAAAAAAAATATGCCGCAATTCTTCAATTGTGCTATAACCAAAATGTGCCAGACAAAACCGTGTTAAACAACGGTCTACTGCATTTAAAGCAATGGAATTTAAGCATCCTAATTTTGAAGTATTGAGTAAGTGGTTGAGCAATTCTCAGCACAATATGAGTAGCTTCTGAGTAACTGGTAGGTATTGGGTATGGTTTGTCTGGTTAAATTTGGGTAATGAGGTGATTTCTTAGTAGCGCCTTAAACTGATTTGCAGACAGTGGTCCTTGACCCTCAATGACTAGGTGGTGGCAACATCCATGACTTCCATAAAGTTGCATTTTTTTTATTTTACTGTTTTGTTCCTTTTTTCTTTTCTTTTATAATTTTGTTTTTCCAGTAATGTTTGTGGTTGGTGAGACCAATATAATGCATAATGTACAGGTCTCCTTCAACATTCGCGAGGGTTAGGGGATCAAGAGCCTCGCGAATGTTGAAAAACCGTGAATGTTTGGTGCCCCAATATATTGTAGGGAAATATAATACAATACTGCCTCCTTAACTTGTTGAACCATGAACAATCATAAAATACATGAAAACGTCGTAAATTGTACTAAATATATACATGTTATGCTTTAATAACATGTATGTTATTAAATACCACAGACTCCACCAATGCCTCCACCACTTCCCCAACCACTGCGAGTCCCTACTACCCTCCCACCGACCCCCGAAAACTGGCAGCCAGCCCTCCCACCACTCAGTGTGGTGAGTGTTTTGTTTGTTCATTATTTGCTATTAAACTACAGTATAAATAATGTAAACCCATTCATGACTGCATATTGGAATGGCTATTCGGACAGGTATTGGACGGTGACATCATGTGTTTAGTCTTGAACACAGCAAAGAATCAAACTTTCTGCTACTGCTAATAATAACAATAATAATAATAATAATAATAATAATAATAATAATAATAATAATAATAATAATAATAATAATAATAATAATAATAATAATACGATATAATTGAAGAAGGAAATTGTACAAAAATACGAGGGAGTGGTTGACACATCGTCAGTGTGGCTTTGTTTATACTGGAGTGAGCGTTAGTCTCCCTGCTCTTCCAAACATTTCACAATAATTCAGCGGTTGAGGCAGTGGTATTTAATAACATATGTGTTATAAATAATAATAGTACATATTAATAACATGTATTATTATTATTAATAACATGTATTATTATTATTAATAACATGTATGTTAATAAATGCCACTGCCTCAATCGCTTCCTCACCAGCTGCCTCACCCACTGCCTCAGTCGCTGCCTCAACAGCTGCCTCAACAGCTGCCTCAACAGCTGCCTCAATCGCTTCCTCAACAGCTGCCTCACCCACTGCCTCAATCACTGCCTCAATCGCTGCCTCAATCGCTGCCTCAACAGCTGCCTCAATAGCTGCCTCAATAACTGCCTCAACAGCTGCCTCACCCACTGCCTCAATTGCTGCCTCAACAGCTGCCTTGCCCACTGCCACAATCGCTGCCTCAACAGCTGCCTCAATCGCTGCCTCAACAGCTGCCTCAATCGCTGCCTCAACAGCTGCCTCAATCGCTGCCTCAACAGCTGCCTCAACCACTGCCTCTACCACTCCAGTCGCACTCAATCTACAAGTACCAAACACAATGAATTATTGTGAAATGTTTAGAAGAGCAGGGAGACTAATGCTCACTCCAGTATAAACAAAGCCACACTGACGATGTGTCAACCACTCCCTCGTATTTTTGTACAACTTCCTTCTTCAATTATATCGTATTTATTATTATTATTATTATTATTATTATTATTATTACTATTGTTATTATTAGCAGTAGCAGAAATGTTTGATTCTTTGCTGTGTTCAAGAGTAAACACATGTCACCGTCTAATACCTGTCCGAATAGCCATTCCAATATGCAGTCATGAATGGGTTTACATTATTTATACTGCAGTTTAATAGCAAATAATGAACAAACAAAACACTCACCACACTGAGTGGTGGGAGGGCTGGCTGCCAGTTGCGGGGGTCGGTGGGAGGGTAGTAGGGACTCGCAGGTGGCGGGAAACTTGAATATGATTTGGCGGCTGGGAATTTGGTGGCTGGGAATTTGGCGTTTGGGAATTCACGAATGTGTGAAGCCCGCGAAAGCTGAAAACGTGAATGTTGAGGGAGACCTGTATACATGTACACTCATTGCATTCAACATAATAACCGCACTAATATTTTCTTCATTATTTTGTTTACAATAATTGTTTAGAACAAAAAACATGCAAAAATGTGTATTAGTAATGTTCTATTATACATTTACATATGTACAGTCACCGGACATGTTTCTAGAACTGCTACAGTCTGTGCAAGTCTTTGAAACAAGGTGTCATGCACAGTGGTGTCATACACATCTGTGGACCAGTATGATTTTATATTATGCATACAGACATGAGGCATTAGCATTATTGTTGCAAAAAACAAATGCATTTCAGCCACAGTCGTCTACTTCCACCGGTGGATGATGATGCGCTTTGTCCTGGAACTGCTGAGTCAGCGGCTTGGGTCTCAGACTCACTCTCAGTCTGAGCTGGTGCCGCATGCTGCACGCACACATGCTTGCATGCTCGTGGCATCACCACCACCTACTGACGCATGTCTTCTATCCATCCCAATTGTAGCCACATCATCGTCACTTTCACTGTCTATTCCAGGTGTAGGGCCATGGGATGTACTCAGTCTCCTTGAAATTGCAAATGGTATAAGGTACCATATGGTACAGGGTATGGGGACCCTAATGGAAATAAGTCACTCTGACTTTTTTGAGTTATCCTAGAATCTTTACACATATGCTGCTATGTTATTTATTTATTATTAATTTAGACATGATACATAGTTGTACAAAGAAATACAGTGGTTGAATGGATGTGCCAAAAGCCCCTTGTAAGCAGAGCATTATGGGCAGGCTTAAAATTACCTTAAGATTAACTAAGCAATGATATATTCATTGGTAAAAATTACAGTAAACAAATTACAACATGAAGCACAAATGAGAATTTCAGAGACAGGTCATATGGTCATTTGATGAGTTACTGTGCATTCAAGAGAATGGAATATTCTATTTGGTAATGTAATTAAAAGCACATAGTTTGATAGGGTCATAGGTTATACATTTATGAGATACAATTATTCAATATTTATTTAGTTGTGGGTGAGTAAGTGGTTTATAAGAAGAGTCTTGAATTGATAAACAGACAGTATTTCTTTTATATTCACAGGTAATGAATTCCAGATATTTGGGCCTTTTATGTGCATTGAGTTTTTACACAGTGTGAGATGGACACGAGGAATATCAAAGAGTGATTTTTGCCTTGTGTTATGGTCATGTGTTCTGCTGAGGTTGGTAAGGAGACGTTTGAGGGGAGGGTTTATATCAGAGTTAAGTGTTCTATGTATGTAGTAGGTACAATAATAAGTATGGATGTTTTGTACGGTGAGTAAGTTTAGAGTTTTGAATATTGGTGGAGTATGCTGCTCGTAGTGGGAATTTGTTATCATTCTGACTGCAGTCTTCTGTTGGGTAATTAACCCTTTCAAAGTTGGTGCCATACTAGTACGGCTTGCACATCAGGGTTGGTGCCGTACTAGTACACATATATTCTAGCGCCTTCAAATCTAGCAAGAGAAAACTGGTAGGCCTACATATGAAATAATGAGTCTATGTGGTCAGTGTGCGCAGTATAAAAAAATACTGCAGCACACAGTGCATGAGAAAAAAAAAAAACTCTGACTGTGTTTTTGGTTTAAAACAGCGACTTTGCAGTGTATTTTTGTATGTTATTATGGTGGTATTCTAATTTTCCTGGTCTCATTTTATAGAATGGAAGACATATTATGAGATGATTTTGATTGGCTTCGCAATGAAAAGTACCTTGAAATTGAGCTCAAAGTAGCAGAAATGTTCGATTTTTGCAAAGTTCAAAGATAAACAAATCATGCCACGCGTCCAATACATGTCAACTGGCAAGTCTAATATTCTTTCACAAATGTGCTGATATTATTTATACCATTTCTACACGAATGCAGTAGTCTGCATAACATAAATCTTCTGTTTTTTGTGAAAATAAAAATTCAAAGTGGAAAACAAAAGAAATGTAACAGAGGCCTGGGGACATGAGTAATGAACAGAGGAAATGTTATTTTAGTGCCAGGAATGTCTGTCTTGTTTATTCTGGACCCTGTTTGGAAATTGGCATCTTTTGAAATTTGTATGAAATTGGCAAAATTGCCAATTTCTGACCATGTTATTGGTTAGTGGAAATCAGTAAATGGGTGGTTTCTTGTGGTCATTCGATAGACCAAATGAAGTTCTAGCGAAATAGGTATGATTTTTGTGGACTGGTACAATGGAATTGGCTGATAATTGGGCTCAAAGTGGGCAAAATCACCGATGCGTAAACATTGCTAACTTCGCGAGAGCATAATTCTGTAAGTTTTCCATCAAATTTCATACTTTTGGTGTCATTATGATCGGGAAAAAATTCTCTATCATTTCATAAGAAAAAATAATTTTTTTTTTCAAAAAATTTCCAACCCTGAGAACAAGTTTAGGAGAGGGCCTGCTGACACTGAAAGGGTTAATGGTCTAAGATGGTTTATTATTGAGCCCCATGCACAAATTCCATAGGTGAGATCGGGGTAAATGAGTGAGTGATATAGGGCCAGGACGGCTGACTGTGGAACATAGTACCGTATCTTTGATAGTATGCCTACGGTCTTGGAGATTTTCTTGGAAATTTGTTGTACATGTGTTTGAAATTTGAGTCTATTATCAAGGTGGATTCCTAAGAATTTTCCCTCTGTGAGCTTTGTGATAGGTGATCCATTTATCATTATGTTAAGAGGGACATCCGTAGTTCTGTTTCCAAACTGAATGAAGTAGGTGTTGTCAGTATTGCGGGTAAGTTTGTTAATCATCACCCAGGTAGATATTTTCTGTAATTCGGTATTTATAGTATTGGCTAGCATGACTGGGCTTGGGTGAGAGAAGACATATGTAGTGTCAGATAAGATAAGATAAGATTTCGTTCGGATTTTTAACCCCGGAGGGTTAGCCACCCAGGATAACCCAAGAAAGTCAGTGCGTCATCGAGGACTGTCTAACTTATTTCCATTGGGGTCCTTAATCTTGTCCCCCCAGGATGCGACCCACACCAGTCGACTAACACCCAGGTACCTATTTGCTGCTAGGTGAACAAGACAACAGGTGTAAGGAAACGTGTCGAAATGTTTCCACCCACCAGGAATCAAATCCGGGCCCTTCGTGTGTGAAGCGGGAGCTTTAGCCACCAGGCCACTGGGCCACCTGCAAATAGTGTGGGTTTGAGTAGCTGCGATGCATTTGGTAGGTCGTTTATGTAAATGAGAAAGACAAGAGGGCCAAGGACGCTTCCCTATGGGACACCAACTGTAATTGGCTGTGTGGAGGAGTTTGCTCCATTTGTGTACATATATTGGCTTCTGTTACTAAGGTATGACTTTATGTAATTGAGGGAGTGCCCTCTTATACTGTACCACAGTGTGACAATTTTATGTGGAGCAAATCATGGTCAACTGTATCAAAAGCTTCACGTAAATCAATGAAGATCTCCAACGGGACTTTTTTTTTCTCGAGTGCAGTGTATATTTGTTCTAGAATGTGTATAATAGCATCATTCGTATTTTTATTAGGCCTGAACCCAAACTGACAGGGGTTGAGTATGTTGTGGGAGATGAGGTAGGAATAAATTCGCTTATGAATTAATTTTTCAAAGATTTTAGAGAGAGGGTGTAAGTTGGATATTGGCCTATAGTTATTCAAGTCTGTTTGATCTCCTTTATGTATTGGGGTGACCCTCGCTATTTTGAGAACTGTAGGGAAGGTAGAGGATTCGATGGATTTGTTAAAGAGTGTTGCAGTGATTGGTGACAGCACTTGCAAAGCTTTTTTGTATATAAAGGTTGGTAAGGTATTTAAATCTCCTGTCTTTTTTTTAGTGTGTTGATAATAGGGGAGACTTCTGTTGGGTTAGTCAGAGCTAGGAACAGTGTGTTCAGGTAGTTGCCAGTGAGGTAGTCATTGGGTGGGGTATGATAATCTACGCAACGGTATTTGTGTATACCTGATTAAACTTACTCGAGCGCATGTGGCGTTGAAAGTTTATTCAGGTATACACAAATACAGTTACATACACAGATTATCTTATATAGCAGCATATGAGTGGCGAACCTAGGATAACCCAAAAAAGTCAGATAAAGTACTTATTTCCATTAGGGTCCCTGTACCATATGGTACAATGTACCATATGGTATAATGTACCATATGATATAATGTTCTATATGGTACAATGTACCATATAGTACCATTGTACAATATGGTACCATTGCATGGTATGCACTGAACCATAAGGTGCCATTGTACCACATGGTACAATGTACCATATGGTTCAAAACCACAGAATTCCTCTTGAGATCCACTTCCATCAGTGTTAGAACTATAACTTGAGAAGAAGAGAGTCAGAATTCTGACTTTTTTGGGTTATCCTAGGTTCTCCACACATGCTGCTATATAAGATAATCTATGTATGTAACTATTTTCTTCCAGAACAGGCCTTATCACACTGTATGCCACTACGATTCTTAAATCTCTCAAACCAACCTTTGTTGGCCTTAAATTCACCAATACGAGCACTAGTTCCAGGCATTTTTTCCTGCTCACTTGGGTGTTAGTCGACTAGTGTGGGTCGCATCCTGGGGGACAAGATTAAGGACCCCAATGGAAATAAGTTAGACAGTCCTCGATGACGCACTGACTTTCTTGGGTTATCGTGGGTGGCTAACCCTCTGGGGTTAATTGTTTCTCGGTAAGTGTTTCTCAATAAGCCACACAAACAACAGTCTCTCCACATCTTCGAGTAGTACAGCTGATGGTGGTGCAGCAACAGCTGATGGTGGTGCAGCAGCAGCTGACCGTGTACAGCAGCAGCAGCAGCAGCAGCTGACCATGGTACAGCAGCAGCAGCAGCAGCTGACCGTGGTACAGCAGCAGCTGACCATGGTACAGCAGCAGCTGACGATGGTGCAGCAGCAGCTGACCATGGTACGATAGTATTTCAATAGCATTTCTCACCCTTTTTACCAAAGGGATGGCACCAGAAGCTTTCTTTGGGCCCATGGTGGCTTATTTAGCAGATACAGTGGACCCCCGGTTAACGATTTTTTTTCACTCCAGAAGTATGTTCAGGTGCCAGTACTGACCGAATCTGTTCCCATAAGAAATATTGTGAAGTAGATTAGTCCATTTCAGACCCCCAAACATACATGTACAAACGCACTTACATAAATACACTTACATAATTGGTCGCATTCGGAGGTAATCGTTATGCGGGGGTCCACTGTACAAGCACTAAAAACAATGGAATGATACAAAATTTATCGAATGTATGTGTGCAACCGTCTGCCCTGGCTTGTAAACAATGGCACTAGCTGAGCTGAGGCACTCTGGCTAGATGGACCGCGCTTGGGATGAATGATGTAAGTCAAGTTTTTCTTCGTAGGTCAGGGAAATTTTTTTATGCTGCAACGCTTCATAAGTCGATTTTATCACAAGATGAGGCCTTCGTAAGTCTGGGGTTCACTGTACCTCTATAGGAAACTGGAAGCTCATGTACCACTGACCGTGCAGCAGCATCCGCTTGTTCATTGCCCTGCACATCAATGTGTCCAGGGACCCAAAAGAAAATTGTGCCTTTGTTCTTGCTAGCCATATGATGCAGCCATACCTGAATATGATGGACTAATGGATGATAGGAATCAAATTGTTTAATGGCTTGCAAGGCACTAAGGGAATCTGAAATAATCACAAACATCGATGGAGATATATATGTAATATGAAGAAGTGGAATGAGGATGGCATACAACTTGGCGGTAAAAATTCTAGATGAGTCTAACAAATGTCCTCCAACAACATCGTCAAGGAATGCTGCCATGAAACACCATCAGAAGATTTGGAACCATCCATATCAACAGTAACGGCATGAGCATGCAATTGGAAGTGATTAGGAAAAATAGAGCAAGAAGCATTTATAGGTAGGAGAGCTTTAGCGCAGGGCAGTAGGGGAGAACAGACACAAACCGTCAGAACCTCCCAAGAGGAAAGGGAAAACTGAACATACAAGGGAGATAAGTGGAGAGAGGACCGGAGTGAGTGAAGACAAAGAGAAAACAGTCAGAGTAAGCAGGGGCATCAAGCAAATAATGGGGTTTTACTAATGTCCGAGACCAACCTATACGTAGACGGAACATGAAGATCATGAGAGTGGACACAGTAACAAAGGCAATGAGCATCGCGATGATCAACTAAGGAAGGGACACTCGCCTCAGCATAAAGGCTTTCTTTCAACTGGGGATGAGTGAAAGGCACCAAGGCATAAATGTAGGCCTTGATGATGAAGGGGATCTAACTTAGAGTGGTTGAAGCTGCAGAATAGACTTGGTCTCCATAATCAAGCTTGGACAAGACTAGGGTGGACTGCAAACAGAGGAGAGTTCAGTGATCTGCTCCCCATGAACAATGCACAAAAATTTTAGGGAGATTCAGCTGACCATGGCAAGTTGCCTTCAAAGAACAAATGTGAGGTTTCCATATCAAACAGCGACTGAAGAGAAGGCCAAGAAACTTGACCATAACACATCCTGGAATACGTGAGCCATGGAAATACAATGGAATATCTGGGGTAAGAGGACATCTAATGAAGGTAATGAAACGGGTTTTCGTACTAGGAAAATTTAAAGCCATGAGAAGTGGTCCAATGAGAAAATCAAAGCTCGGTCAATCACCTCCTGAAGGGAGGCTGTTACCAGGCGACAGTCAGTGCCTGAGAAAGCTATAGCAAAGTCAACTACATAAAGTAACGACCAAATATGCGATGGAAGAACAGGAGGTAGGTCATTTATAGCTAAGAGAAAAATGGTAGTGCTAAGGACACAACCTTGTGGGACTCCCTTGGCTTGTATAAAGCCTGAGGAAAATGAGGCACATACACAGACCTGAAGATGTCTGTCAGATAAGAAAGCAGCAAGGAGGGTTGGTAGATTACCGTGCAGGCCTAATGAGTGGGTTTGGGCTAAAATGTTATACCACCAAGTGGTGTAATATGCCTTCTCAAGATCAAAAGAGACTGCTAGGATGGAGTGTTTGTTAGCAAAGGCATTTTGCACATACGTATCTAAGTGGAGCAAGGGGTCCAAAGTATAGTGGCCTTTGCGAAAGCCATACTGGCGAGAGGAAAGACTATAGTGAGTCTCCAAGAACTATATCAGATGTCTATTCACCAATCATTCCATCACCTTGCAGATTACACTGGACAGGGCAATGGGGCGATAGTGAGAGGTGCCTGGTTTACGAAACGGTAGTACGATGGCAGATTTCCATTGTTGAGGGAGAACCCCTCGTGCCCAAATAAGATTGAAAAGACACAAAAGGATTGGAAGGGCCGTAGAATGCAGATGTTGTAGCATGCTGATATGAATGTCATCAGGTCCAGGTGCCGATGGCTGGCAAGCGGAAAGTGTGGACTCTAGCTCTAAGAGAGTGAAAGGTGTGTTGTACAACTCCATTCCATTAGAGGAGAAATCCAAGGGCAATTGCTCCTTGGTAGACTTAGATGCAAGAAATGAGGGACAAAGGTGAAGCCATTGGAAGATACGGACCAGATAGTTCCCAATTTCTGTGGCAACTTCAAGAGGTTCTGCAATACTAACACCAGTAACCCGCAAAACGGGAGCTGGGTCTGGAGTGTACTTGCCACACAACTTCCATATCTTCGTCCATACCGTACACATAGGGGAAGATGAGGTAATGGTAGACACGTAGTCTTGCCAATAAGTGCGATTAGCGTCGCGTAAGATGCAGCGTGCAACTGCCATTGTCCGCTTAAAATCTAAAAGATGTTCTGAGGTTCAATTATATCAATAATGGCCACATGGAGCATGTTTCAAATGTACTGCATGGGTACATGAAGGAAACCACCAAGGCACGCATGTCTGAGAATGCCTGCCTGAGATTTGAGAAATAGAATGTGGCTCCACAGTCAAAACTAAGGTCGAAAACTGGTGTGCCAGTTCATCAACAGATGATGGAAGGGGATCATTACAAAAGGTGGTAAGATGAGAGTATAGGTCCCAAATTGCTTGTGCAAATTGCCAACGAGGGCTACGAGGTGGCCGGGAATACGTAGTAGAAGTAAGAAGAATAGGAAAGGAATCACTGTTTGTAAATCTTGTTGGAAGAACAGACCAAGCATAATTACATGTAATTGATGAGGAACAGATAGAAAGATCAATGCAAGAGAGAGATTAAGTGCAAGAGTCAAATTGGGTAGGAGCACCCGTATTTAAAACATGAAGAGGACGAGAAGCAAGAAGTCTCCAAATGATCACCACAAGTCACTGTGGGACCCTCCCCACAGATGATGATGAGTGTTAACCCTTTCAGGGTCCAAGGCCCAAATCTGGAGTCACGCACCAGTGTCCAAGAATTTAAAAAAAAAAAATTTGTTATTTTTTCTTATGAAATCGTAGAGAATCTTTTTGTGAAGGTAATAAAACAAAAAGTACGAAATTTGGTGGAAAATTGACGAAATTATGCTCTCGCGAATTTTGATGTGTCAGCGACATTTACGAATCGGCGATTTTGCCGACTTTGACTCCCATTTTAGGCCAATTACATTATTCCAATCAACCAAATTCTTAGCTATTTCACTAGTATAACTTCTATTCTATCGATTGAGCACAAGAAATCGCCAAGTCAACTGTTTCAACTACAAAATAAAGTGATCGGAAATTGTTAATTTGGCCAATTTAACACAAAGTTCAAAATATTCCAATTTCAAAATAGGGTCCAGAATAAACAATGTAGGCATTCCTGGCACTAAACTAACGTTTCCTCTGTTCATTAGTTATGTTTTGAGGCTTTACAAATAAATTCCATTTTGATTTTTTATTCACATAATGAATTTTTATTCACACCAAAAAATAAAGATTTACTGTTATGCAATACTGTAATAATTGTATAAATATCATCACCATATTTGTGAATGTATATTAGACCCACCAGCTGACGTGTATTAGACGTGTGAGGTCGTTTGTTTACTCTTGAATATCGGCAAAAATTTAACATTTCCGCTACTTTGAGCTCAGTTTCAAGCCATTTCCAGTGCTAAAACCAATCAAAATCATCTCTATTTCTGTAATATGTCTTCCATTCTATCAAATGAGACCAAGAAATCGCAAATACAACTATAAAAAAACATACGAAAAAACACTGCAAAGTTGCTGTTTTAATCGAAAAATCATTATTTAAGTTTTTTTCTCTCATTATACACAGTGTGCTGCAGGATCTGTTTTATGTGGTGCACACAAAACCACATAGATGTATTCTCTCATATCTAGGCCCAAATGTACCATCACCAGTTTATCAGAGTGAGCTGAGCTCATGGCGTAGATCTACGGTTTGGACCCTGAACGTAAAGCTGTAGATCTACGGGACGGACCCTGAAAGGGTTAAAATCACCTAACAACAAGATGAGCGGTGGTAGAGATCAAAAATACAATATCCGAGATACAGAATGCAGGGGATGAGGATAGATATAGAGAGCAAACTGTATACTGTCTGTGTAAATAAATATGAGGTGCAGTATAATGCAGCAAAGAACGAACAAAAACTTGTTGATATGGTATACCAACATGCACAAGAAGTGAGCTCTCATTAAATGATTCATCAGGAAAGGGATCAGAAGAATGTAACAGCACATAGCCCGAAATGGGACGAATGACAGCTGAATGAATTTTGGGCTCTTGTAACCCAACATATATTGGGGAAAACTAGGAGAGCAACACTTGGAGTTCTCCCCAATTACCCCTGAGACCAACAATAAGAAGCAATAAAATCTATGGGCTATTAGAGTCATTGAAGTCAACATGTGGGGGCAATGGTAAGCATGTAAGCGAGGAGGAATCAGAATGCTGTGAAGGAAAAGATTGTTGCGAAGGTCATGAAAATGAAGGGTAGAAGGAGGTGTGTTGATGTCCATCGAGGGTTTTGCCTCCGCAATATAATTGGAAATAGCATCAAGTGTCTCAGTAGACAAGGAAGATGCCGATACAATGATTTCAGAGACAGGTGGGGTAGAGCAAGTAGAGATCGGGGTGACTATGGAGGCAACTAAAGGGGCATGAGAGGGGTGGGGAGTATGAACCTGGAGAGATGCGTTGGCAGGGGCAGAAGAGTCCTTCAGTGGAACAGGAGAGGAAGGAGGTTGGAAGGTAACCAGGGAAGAAGACTGGGGAAGAACAGGAGAAGAGGGGACTACACGAGGGGGGTGAACCTCCACCTTCATGTGAGAGTTAGAAAGGGGGTGAGAACTAGGCAGGCACTGAGGTAGAAGACAGATTCAACTTCACAGGTGATAGATGTGAAGAGGTGTAGGCTTGCGAGGTCTCGTAGACTGAGAAACTAGCAAGTAAGGTGAAGTACAAGTAGGAAGAGGTATGGAGGTAGAAGTTTCAGAGGATAAAAATGCAAAAGAATTAGAAACAGGGGTGACCCTGGAAAACATGGTAGTAGATGAGCTGGTAGGCAGGAGGACCGTCAAGGTTGGAGGTCTTTGAAATACCTGAGAATAAGGAACATGAAGAAGAGTTTCCTGAAGGTGGAGCTGAGAGACAGCCATAGCATAAGTAAGGCCTTTACTCTCTTTAACCCTCTGACTGTTGCAACCCCAAATCCTGAAGTCTCTCTCTGTGTTGCAGAATTTTCCAAAAAAAAAAAAAGGGAAATATTTTTTCTTATGAAATGATAGAGAATCTTTTCCCAATGTTAATGACACCAAAAATATGAAATTTGATGGAAAACTTACAAAATTACACTCTTGCAAAGTTAGTGATCTCAGCAATGTTCATGCATCGGCGATTTCTCCCACTTTAAGCCCTATTTTCGGCCAATTCCATTGTTCCAGTCGACCAAACTCATAGCTATTTCTTTACAACTCCACTTGTTCTATTGATTGAGTAAAAGAAACCGGCCATTTACCGATTTCAACTGCCCAATAAAGTGGTCAGAAATTGGCAATTTGGCCAATTTCATGCAAATTAAAAAAGATGCCAATTTCAAAATAGGGTCCAGAATGAACATTGCAGACATTCCTGGCACTAAAATAACATTTTCTCTGTTCATCAGTCACGTCTCCAGGTCCCTCTTATATTACTCTTGCTTTCTATATTGAATTTTTATTCACAATAATTAGAAGCTTTACTGCTATGCAGACTACAGAATTGTAATAATTGTATAAATATTGTCAACCCATCCATGACTGCATATTAGAATGGCTAATTGGACAATCATTGGACAATGACGTCATTAGTTTACTCTTGAACATCAGCAAAAATCAAACATTTCTGCTACTTTGAGCTCAAATTCAAAGTCCTTTTCATCATGAAACCAATCAAAATCATCTCCATTTCTATAATATGTCTTCCATTCTATCAAATGAGACCAAGAAAACGAGAATACAATCATAAATACTACATAAAAATACACCTCAAAGTCGGCGTTTTAATCCAAAAACACGGTCGGAGGTTTTTTTCTCATTATGCACTGCATGCTGCAGGATTTTTTATACTGCACAGACTGACCATGCAGACCCATTCTCTCACATGTGGGCCTACCAGCTTTCTCCCTCTTGATTTGAAGCTGCTAGAATTTTGGAGTACAGTGGACCCCCGCATAACGATTACCTCCGAATGTGACCAATTATGTAAGTGTATTTATGTAAGTGCATTTGTATGTGTATGTTTGGGGGTCTGAAATGGACTAATCTCTTCTACAATATTTCTTATGGAACAAAATTCGGTCAGTACTGGCAACCTGAACATACTTTTGAAAAATATCGTTTACACCGGGGTCCATGTAAACATAAGACATAGAAAGATGTGAACACTGCAGGAGGCCTACTGGCCCAACTAGGCAAGGTCCTTACATTCATCCCACTCAAACATTTGCCAACCCATTTTCATGCCACCCAGAAATAGCTTGATGTGAAGTCCCACTCAATCCAACCCCTCCACAATGATTATCCAACCTAGTTTGAACTACAAGTCCAGCCTCAATACCCTAGGTAGACTGTTCCACTCATCAACTATCCTATTTCCAAACCAATACTTCCTATGTCCTTTCTAAATCTAAACTTATCTAATTTAAATCCATTACTGCGAGTTCTCTCTTGGAGAGGACATCCTCAAGACCCTATTAATATCCCCTTTATTAATACCTATCTTCCACTTATACACTTCGATCAGGTCTCCCCTCATTCTTCGTCTAACAAGTGAATGTAACTTCAGAGTCTTCAATCTTTCTTCATAAGGAAGATTTCTAATGCTATGTATTAATTTAGTCATCCTACGCTGAATGTTTTCTAACGAATTTATGTCCATTTTGTAATACGGAGACCAGAACTGAGCTGCATAATCTAGGTGAGGCCTTACTAATGATGTATAAAGCTGCAGTATGACCTCTGGACTTCTGTTGCTTACACTTCTTTATAAAAACCCAGTAATCTATTTGCCTTATTACGTACGCTTAGGCATTGCTGTCTTGGTTTAAGGTTGATGCTCTACCATAACCCCCAAGTCCTTTTCGCAATCTGTATGGCTAAGTTCTACATCATTTAATTATAAGTACTAGGGTTACGGGCACTCCCAAGCCTCAGAACCTTGCATTTATCTACATTGAACTGCATCTGCCACTTTTCTGACCAAGAATAGTGTTTGTTTAAATCCTCCTGAAGTTCCATAACTTCTACGTTTGAATCAATTATCCTACCTATCTTTGTGTCATCGGCGAATTTGCTCATATCACTAGTAATTCCCTCATCAAGATCATTGATTATACATTATAAACAACAACGGGCCCAAGACTGATCCTGTGGAACGCCACTTGTTACAGATCCCCACTCGGATTTAACCCCATTTATGGACACTCTCTGCTTCCTGTCAGTGAGCCATGACTCGATCCACGAGAGCACTTTTCCCCCAATGCCATGAGCTGCCACTTTCTTTAACAGTCTATGGTGCGGAACTCTATCAAAAGCCTTACTAAAATCTAAGTAAATAATATCAAATTCTTTATTGTGGTCAACAGCCTCAAAAGCTTTACTGAAGAAAGTTAATAAATTAGTTAGACAAGACCGCCTCTTGTGAATCCATGCTAAGTATCATTAATCAAGCTATGCTTATCGAGATGGCTTCTTATAAACTCAGCTATAATTGACTCTAGTAATTTGCCTACAATTGAGGTCAGGCTTATTGGGCGGTAATTTGACAGTAACAACTTGTCCCCTGTTTTAAAAATAGGAGTTACATTAGCCATCTTCCACATATCAGACACTACACCTGTTTGAAGAGATAAATTAAAAATATTAGTTAATGGTTCACAGAGTTCCATTTTGCATTCCTTAAGAACCCTTGAAAAAACCTCATCAGATCACAACATAATTGAGGTTCAGACATGTATGCGTGGAGCCTCAGACCGACAAAATGAGACTAGTCACGAGGGAGCATTCACCAAATACAACTTCAATAACAAAAACATAAAGTGGGACCAAGTAAACCAAGTCCTAACCGATATAAGCTGGGAAGATATACTAAGCAACACAGACCCAAACTTATGCCTAGAACAGATTAACTCGGTGGCACTCGATGTATGCACAAGGCTTATTCCTCTAAGAAAAAGGAGGAGTAGATGTAAAATAGAAAGAGACAGGCCTCCCTTTACAGGCGACGGAAAAGAATAACAGAGCGGCTAAAAGAGGTCAATATATCAGAAATGCGCAGGGAGAGACACTGGTCAGAGAAATAGCAAGCATCGAACTTAAGCTAAAAGAATCCTTTAGGAGTCAGGAATCGCGGGGAAGAACTAAAAGCCATAAATGAAATCGAAAGAAACCCAAAGTATTTCTTCTCCTATGCCAAATCAAAATCGGGGAACAACGTCCAGTATTGGGCCCCTACTTAAACAAGATGGGTCCTACACAGATGACAGCAAGGAAATGAGTGAGCTACTCAAGTCCCAATTTGACTCAGTTTTTAGGGAAGCCGCTAACCAGACTGAGAGTCGAAGATCAAAATGAATTTTTTATGAGGGGAGCCACAAAATTTGATTAACACAAGCCTATCCGATGTTATCCTGACGCCAAATGCTTCGAACAGGCGATAAATGACATGCCCCTGCACTCTGCCCCAGGGCAGACTCAAGGAACTCTGTGTTCTCAAGAACTGCAAGAAGCCCCCATCACGAGCCTTTTCCATCCTATGGAGAGGGAGCATGGACACGGGGGTCGTCCCTCAGTTACTAAAAACAACAGAATAGCCCACTCCACAAAGGGGGCAGTAAAGCAACACAAAAACTACAGACCAATGCACTAACATCCCAAATTCAAAAAAATCTTTAAAAGGGGCCCTAAGAAGCAAGTCACCACCATCTAAAAACCCCTCTTTACACAACCCAGGGAACATGGGTTTAAAACGGGTCGTCCTGTCTGTTCAACTACTGGACATACGAAAAGGCCCTAAATGCACTAGAAGACAAAAAAAAATGCAGATGTAATATATAAGCTTTGCAAAAGCCTTCGAAAAGTGTGACCATGGCGTATAGCGAAAAAATGGCGCTTAAAAGGAATAACAGGAAAGTTGGTCGATGGATCAATAATTTCCTCACTAAAAAAACCCCAGAGAGTAGTCTAAAACAAGAAAGTCCCCAAGGCAGCTGGGTGAAAAGCTTTTTCCACAAGGCCGTACAACTCCCATCTTTTTCCCTCACCCCAATTTCCGACATAGACAAGGATGTAGCCACAGCACCGGTTTCCCTTTTGCAGATGCACCCGAATTGCATGACAGTGCTTCCTTGCAGACACGAAGGGCTCCAGGGGGACCAACCAAATTTTCAGTGGGCTGCAGAAAACAAATGAGTTCAACGGGAAATTTTCAATTACTCAGATATGGAAAACGAGGAAATTAAATCTTCATCAGAGAAAAAAAAATTCGGGCCCACAAAATAGAGCGAAACACCAAGTAAAAAAGACCTGGGAGTGATTAGTGGGAGGTCTCCCTTAAAGGCCCAAAACATGTATCAATCGATCTGCTAGAAAAATGACAGGATGGAAATGAAACCTTCAAAACTAGGGGGGCCCAAGCCATGGAACTCTTCAGGTCACTTGTTCTATCTAGGCGGGAAATTTTGCTGACTCAAAAACCACCTTTAAAGGCAGGTGAAATTTTCCGACCTGAAAATGTACAGAAACTTTCAGGCGCAAACGGAGATAAAAACCCAATTACTGGAGCGCTTGGGGTTTCAAACCTTTTTTCCCTGGAACGCAGGGGGGAGTACATGATTATATACACCTGGAAAAATCCTGGGGTAGTCCCCGAACTTGCACACGAAAATCACTCATACAAAAGCAAAAGATTGGCACGATTGCACCCCCCCCCAATAAAAAGCGGGGTGTCACTAGACGTTAAAAACCCATACAATAAGTTCAGGGGACCGGGACTGTTCAACTGCCTCCCAGCAACATAAGGGGGATTCCAACAGACCCTGGCAGTTTCAAGCTGGCCTGGAAAAGCACCAAAAGGGCAGTTCCGTCACGGGGTGTGGCTCGACTTTGGTTTGGTGAGCCACAGCAACGCCGGGTTTGTTCGGCGTGATCCACCAGGAGGCCTGGTACGCCGGGCTGCGGGGGCTTTGGGCCCCCCAAAAACTCCTCCAGGTAAACCCGGGCCCCGGCGACTTATTTTGTTTCGTCTGTCTTTCGCTTCACAACCCCCCCATAGTGACTGTGATGTTACATTTTTTTTATTCTTTTCCCACTGTAAAAATTTAATTTTACTGAATATTGTTAGTGTTTCTGTGAAAAAAAATGAGAGAAAAAATTATTTAAAATCAAGAATTTTTTCCTTTTGTAGTAAGGTCCCCATGTTATTTTAAGGGGCCCTTTTCTTATCTTAACTTTGTTCATAGACCTGGAAAAAACTTTTGGGGTTGTTTTAAAATCCCTAGCAATTTTAAATTTATAGTCCCTTTTAGCTTTTCTTTCCCTTTTTAAATTTCCCCTCTTAATGTCAATTACTGATTCAAAGTGACCCCCCCTCTTTTGTACCCCTTTAAATTCCTTTCTTATGCCCTGTAGATATTTGACCTATTTTTTATCCATTTGGTCATTTCTGTTTGATCTAATTTCTTTATATGGGAAAAGCCTTTGAGCAGTGTATATTTTCAGAAAAACTGTCATTTGAAGCTCTCTTTGTTACCCCGTCAACAGAATAAGTGTTCTCTAAGCCCATCGTAACTGCTAAGCGAAAATCTGGGAAGTTACTGAGTTATCGCCTATCGTATTTCCATTAAATCTAAAGAAATTGATTTTGTCGTTTACCCCCCCTTTTCCTCTGAAATTTAAAAATTTTAACAAGGGGTTTCATTGTTTGCCATAACAAAGTCAAGTAGGTTTTTTCCCCCTTTAGGTTCTGTAAAAAAGTTTCAAAAACTCCTAAAATTTACTTCTAAGAAGTCGTATGATTCTAAATTCCCATCAAAAAATTCAAAACAACATGACAAAGTTAAGTCTCCGAATTACTACATTATTGGCCTTGTGGCCTTAACAATTTCCTCCCCCAGTAGTTTTCCCCCTTGGCCCATAAATGTTTATTGACCAAAACATCAAAGGGGGTTTAAGATAACAGATTTCTCATTCATTCAATAGATTGGGAATGGGTGGGAAAAGAAGGTGAATGCATTGCAATTAGAGAAGAGGGGGAAGACTGCAAGATGTATCGGCTTTTCGCTGAACCCAAAAACCCGGCATTCACTGCAAACTTTCAATTTACAGGGTGTCCGAAAGGGACCCGCAATTATGACCCTTTTTGGGGAACGGGAACCCTTTGGACCTCTGGATGGCCCGCGATATAAAAGGCGAGGGGGATTCACGGCGTCGAAAGTTAAGGGGCTGTTACGGAAAAGCGCCTCTGCCTGCGAGCGGGTGGCGTATGTACAGAGACCATCATTTTTAGGTTTATTTGGCAAGATTTTAGGGTTGCACGATTGAAGAATTGGGAACAATTTTTGTTACAGTTAACATTAATTTAACATGGTGAAGTTTACGGGAAGGAAAAAAATTCCCCCTTTTCCCCCAAGTGGCGCCCCGTTGTGGATCAGTGTGGACCTGCCCTCCGGCCACCCCCCAACACCCCCACCCCCCTTCTACTTCTGTTGTGTAAGCTTTCTCTGTACAAGCAGAAAAAGGGTTTTGAAATTTTGTTTTGATTTTTAATTTAAAAATTTTTTTTGCCCAAACAATCATACACCCCGAGGCCCTACCGTGTTGCTGAAAATGCAAGAAAAGGTATAAGCTTTAAGTCTTGAATTACGAGAAAAAAAGATATTAGAAAGGAAACCCGTGGCCTTAATGAAAAGTTACTCTGTAACTTAAAAGAGGGAAAAATGAGTTTGTGTGACTTTCTGACTTGATGAATGACTTTGACTTGATAATGACCTGACGAATGCTTGATGAAAGACTTACGACTTGGGCTAAAAAGACCCGACTGACTGAAAGACTTGACTGAAAGACTTATTGACTAGTGAATTACTTAATGATTGACTGAATTGCTGACTTTATGTTATTATGACTTGCTGAATGGATACTAATTTTATTTTAATTTTTATTTACTTTGGGGAATGATTCTGGCTTATATGACTTCTGACTTTTACCGAATGCTTATGACTTTACTGTAATGACTTGACTGACTGACTGATGACTTAACCAACTGATGAAAGACTTTACCAACTGACTGAATGATACGGTTGACTGCTAACGAATGACAAAGTTTTGAACTCCCGTCAACCTCAAAATTTTGTACAGACCTTACCATCCACCCCACCCGTAGGGGCCCCAACTAACTCTTACCTCTTACAAAACTCCCTAAACACCAGCACCCACATTTAAAGGGAAAAAACATATTATTTCTTTACTTTTTTAGCTTAACCCCTAAAAACAACATAATAATCAAAAAATGAACTAAATTCCTATTCACTTTATTTTTGAAAATTGGGAGGCTTAACCCCGTAAATGGTCCAAAGTATACTGTATATTTCTTTTTACCCCCTAGTGCCCCAAACGTTATATACGTTTTATGTTCCCACATTTTAAAATTGCCAATAAGCCTGGTCACTAGAATGTGAGAATGGGTGTGAGCACTCACTGTGCACCCTATTAAAATAATTGGGGATGCCGGGTACCCCTATTTTTTTTCCTATTAAAAGACAAAAAATGTTTTTTTTCTCAAAAAAGTTGGGGCAGTACGGTTGTGAACGTATTATACGTTTGGACCGTTTACGGGGTTAAAAAAAAAAATTTTTTGGCTTTGTTGGGGCCCAGGAACATAACCCTATTTTTCCCCTAAGTTTTACATAAGAACATAAGAAGGGGGAAAAACTGCAGGAGGCCCGCTGGCCCATACTAGGGAGGTCCTTTACTTCATCCCACAAAAAAACATTTGCCCAATTTTTTAAAGCCCCCCCAAAAAATAACCTGATTGAAATCCCACTCAAAACCAACCCCTCCCCTCATGTACTTATCCAACCTAGATTTAAACTACCCAAAGTCCCCCGCCCCTTTAATCCCAATGTGACTGTTCCCCCCTCAACTACCCTATTTCCAAACCCAAAATTTCCATGTCCTTTCTAAAAAATTTTCAATTTTAAAACCTTACTGCGGGTTCTCTCTTGGGAGACATCCCCAAGACCCTTTTTAATATCCCCCCTTTTTTATCCTACTTTCCCCTTTACACTTCGATAGGTTCCCCTCATTCTTGTCTAAAAAGTAATGTAACTTAAAATCTTCAATCTTTCTTCATAAGGAAGATTTCTAAGCTATGTTTAATTTAGTCATCCTACGCTGAAATTTTTTAACGAATTTATGTCCCTTTGTAATACGGAGACCAGAAAATGAGCGCATATCAGGTGAGGCCTTATAAAGATGTATAAACTGCAGTATGACCTTGGACTTTTGTCTTACTTCTTGATATAAATCCCATAATCTTTTGCCCTTTTACGTACGCTTGGGATTGTTCTTGGTTTAAGTTGCGCCAAACCAAACCCCAAGTCCTTTTTGCAATCTGTTTGGTAAGTTTACATCTTTAAATTTTAAATACTAGGATTAAGGCACCCCAACTTCAGAACCCTTTCTTTATCTCTTAACTATCTGCCACTTTTCTGACCAAAAATGGAGTTTGTTTTAAAACCTCCTGAAGTTCCATAAACATCTAGTTTGAATAAAAATTTTCCCACTATCTTTTTGTCATCGGCGAATTTGCTCATATCATAGTAATTCCCTCATCAAGCATTGATAATATTATAAACAACAAGGGGCCCCGATGATCCCTGTGGAAGCCCCTTGTTACAGATCCCCACTCGGACTTAACCCCATTTATGGACACTCTCTGCTTCCTGTCAGTGAGCCATGACTCGATCCACGAGAGCACTTTTCCCCCAATGCCATGAGCTGCCACTTTCTTTAACAGTCTATGGTGCGGAACTCTATCAAAAGCCTTACTAAAATCTAAGTAAATAATATCAAATTCTTTATTGTGGTCAACAGCCTCAAAAGCTTTACTGAAGAAAGTTAATAAATTAGTTAGACAAGACCGGCCTCTTGTGAATCCATGCTGAGTATCATTAATCAAGCTATGCTTATCGAGATGGCTTCTTATAATCTCAGCTATAATTGACTCTAGTAATTTGCCTACAATTGAGGTCAGGCTTATTGGGCGATAATTTGACGGTAACGACTTGTCCCCTGTTTTAAAAATAGGAATTACATTAGCCATCTTCCACATATCAGACACTACACCTGTTTGAAGAGATAAATTAAAAATATTAGTTAATGGTTCACAGAGTTCCATTTTGCATTCCTTAAGAACCCTTGAAAAAACCTCATCAGGACCCGGCGACTTATTTTGCTTCAGTCTGTCTATCTGCTTCACAACCATCTCACTAGTGACTGTGATGTTACATAATTTATCTTCTTCTAGCCCACTGTAAAAATTAATTACTGGAATATTGTTAGTGTCTTCCTGTCTTCAGTTCACCTAACACGGTTTTACCTAACACGCCATTTTCAGGAACGTAACTACTGTGTCAAATGACGGTCTACTATATCCACTTTGAGAACAGGAAGGTCCTGGAGAGCTAATTGCTCTAAAATATCATTGCTACAAGACAGAAGATCACTCTGTATAATGGTATGGGGTAAAACACCATAGCACTGCAAGAATTGAGAGTAGCTTGCTTATGAACTGTGATTGGAATGTTATCTATGGAAGTTATATGGGAAAGATCATAAGTTTGTTCTGAATTCATACCGTTTTGAAGATGTTGGTTGTAGGGAAAAGAATTTAGTCCACTGCATACTTGTAAACATGGTGCACAAAGGAATTGGGTGTTGCGTAGGTCATTTTTGGGTAGGCATCAAAGAACTGTCATCAGTAGGTGGTCTGGAATGTTTAGGAGTAGCACCATAGGCAGTCCGACCTGAAGGTGGTGGGCAATCCAAAAACTGTCGCACCGTATGCGGGGAAGCTGGATGCATTGTTAAAGGCATGCAAGAGGCAGAGGCATTAAAAGAAATGGGTGGTGCCTCAGCACCTGGAGAAGCAGAAGGTACAGGGTTATAAGAAGAGTCTAGAGAATGGGCCAATAATGAAGCCAAGTCAGAACAGGATGTGGGATCAGAAAGGGGTTTGGGAGGAGGAGGATTATCACTGAATGAAGACTCCATGATAGTGGTGTTCTTCCATGTCATCTTCTTTCTTGTTATTTTAAAGAACACAAGACAGAAGGAAAGAAGAAAAATAGAGATAGCGGAGGGAAAGTCACTAGAAGGCATGGAAGGGTCGTAAGTTCCTCCTTTCATCCAAGAGGGCCTTGAGCCCACAAGGAGTGAAGATGCAGCATGGAACCCATGCCATACCCTACCCTTCACACCAGTACACCAGTGCTCTGGGATAGCAACCTCATATCTACTGAGCCACCGCGGCAGACAAAAAAAAAATGCAGTTGGAAACCCACCACAAAGCATACCTTCTTCGGTTGCCACCTCCCAGAACTGACAGGCAGCTTCTGGAGATACACCCATCATCTGCAGGACACCCCGCCCACTTTTCAGAAATCCGGGAAGGGAGCAGGGCGCCTCCAGACAATTCAGATTCCATGGCAAACCATACCAACCCCGAGGGACCCTACGGATTGGGATGAACCAGAGGGAAGGAACCCAGAAACTACAAATGGAAAGGGGAAAGGGGAGGGTTCAGAGGGGGGAAGAAAGGGGAGAAAAAGGGGGAATGGGGAGGATGGGATAGGGAAAGGAGAATTGGGGAGTACATAAGTTTGGTCTGAGGAAGGAGACCAGAGGGTTTAATTCCTTAGACCAAGAGCCTCTTTGCTGCATCAAGGAGCCCCCCTTGAAGAGGTGGTTTTAGCATGTCCTTGTCTACACCTGTTTCCCCACCAGAGCTCCTGTCTCCCTCCAGACCACTATCATTCATTTCTCTATTCTTACAGTTAGTCTACCAGGACAGCATTTGTACCAGGGGTGATAGCACCATCTAACCCAGACATTTTATTTTCCCATCTGTTGTAGAGTGCTGTCATGTTTTTTTATGAAGGCCATTTTGATGTTATCATCTTTTAATAACAATGTGATTTTATTCCACAGTTTGGTCTCATTAGGGCATACCCAAAAACATTTCTTTTAGTTGATTTCTGAATACCTGCACAAGGTGCATGGACCCATTGCCCATAGAAATTGCATGTAATCCATGGGGTAGACCATTTGTTTGTTTGGTTGCAGACTACACAGGATTTCATATGATTTTATTGGTTGTCTTACTTTATATTCTACTAATAACTTCCTTAAAGTGGAGATCTGACTATTTACATTGTATCTTAGTAATTTTAATGTATGATAGCATGCAAGCACAGTGTGTAAGTTTACATAGGTACAGGTATCCATAAGTATAATTATCAAAGTACAGTGGACCCCCGCATAGCGAACTTAATCCGTGCAAGAGGGCTGGTCGTTATGCGAAATGTTCGCTATGCGAATTAATTTTCCCCATAAGAAATAATGGAAATAAAATTAATCCGTGCAAGACACCCAAAAGTATGAAAAAAAATTTTTTTACCACAAAAAAATGTTAATTTTAGTACACACAAACTGAAAAAGGCATGCACAATTACATGACACTTACTTTTATTGAAGATCTGGTGATGATTGATGGGATGGGAGGAGGGGAGAGAGAGTGTTAGTGTTTAGAAGGGGAATCCCCTTCCATTAGGACTTGAGGTAGCAAGTCCTTTTTCCCGGGGGGTTACTTCCCTCTTCTTTTAATGCCACTAGGACCAGCTTGAGAGTCACTGGACCTCTGTCGCACAACAAATCTGTCCATAGAGCTCTGTACCTCCCGTTCCTTTACGATTTGTCTAAAATGGGCCACAACATTGTCATTGAAATAGTCACCAGCACGGCTTGCAACAGCTGTGTCAGGGTGATTTTCATCCATAAAGGTTTGCAGTTCAACCCACTGTGCACAAAATTTCCTTAATTTTTGAAGTAGGCACAATGGATTCCACAACTGGCATAGGCTTCTCAGGGTTAGCCCCAAACCCTTCAAAATCTTTCTTAATTTCCATACTAATTCTCACCCTTTTTACCACAGGGTTGGCACTAGAAGCTTTCTTGGGGCCCATGGTCACTTATTTTCCAGAAACAGCACCGAAAACACTGTAATAATACGAAATATTCCGAGTGTATGCTTGAATGTTACCGCAGAGGCTGGCTGGTAAACAATGGGACGGGCGGCACATGTGAGGCTGGCTGAGGCCGCACATTGGACGCGTCTCGGACGAAGGTCGCTGAGCGGGTTTTTGTCCACTATGCGGGGCAAAATTTTAGCGAACAAAGCGTTCGCTATGCGGATTGTTCGCTATGCAAGGCGTTCGCTATGCGGGGGTCCACTGTACAGTGGATCCTTGGTTTTCATGAGTCTCAGTTTTCATGAATTTTGGTTTTTGGCAGCATTTTTCGTCAAAATATAGCCTTGGTGTTCATGATTTCCCATGGATTTCGGCGGTCATACGGGACATGTCCCAGTGGCCCCACGCACACAAAGCCTCCCACAGACACATTCATAGTTAGTGTGGCATTGCGAGGTAAAACAAAACATTTTGTAATAATACATTTTTTTTTGTGCTTGTTTATTGTGTGTGACTGTTAAATAAGCCACCATGGGCCCAAGGAAAGCTGCTAGTGCCAGCCCTTTGATAAAGAAGGCGAGAAACACAACAGAATTCAAGAAAGAACACACCAGCCAGGGTACTTCTTCCACACAACAGACAGAGTACTTCCCCATACCAATCAGGGTACTTCCCCATACCAGTCAGGGTACTTCCCCACACACCAGCCAGGGTACTTCCCCACACACCAGCCAGGGAACTTCACCACACACACCAGCCAAGGTACTTTCCCACACACACCAGCCAGGGTACTTGCCTACACACCAGACAGGGTACTTCCCCACACCAGCTAGGGTACTTCCACACACACCAGCCAGGGTACTTCCCCACACCAGCCAGGGCACTTCCCCGCACACCAGCCAAGGTACTTCCCCACACCAGCCAGGGTATTTCCCCACACACCAGCCAGGGTACTTCCCCACACCAGCCAGGGCACTTCCCCACACACCAGCCAGAGTACTTTCCCTCACACCAGCCAAGGTACTTCCCCACACACCAGCTAGGTTACTTCCCCACACACCAGCCAGGGCACTTCCCCATACACACCTGACAACACTATGCCTGTTGTGGAATCTATTGTAGCTTTGGGGAAGTTCATGGGGTTGGATGTGAGTGGCCACTATGTGGAGTAGTTGGTGGGTGACCATAGTGAAGAGCTAACCACTGAAGAGCTGCAAGACCTTCATCTGGAACAGCAACACACCACAGCTGAGGAAACTGCTTCAGAGAAAGAGAGATTAAGGTCATTTGTGCAAAGTGGAATGAGTTGCAAAGTTTTGTGGAGAAATGCCACCCTAACAAAGCTGTTGCAGGCTGTGTCTGCAACATGTTCAGTGACATTGCCTTGTCCCATTTTAGGTAAATCTTAAACAGACGCCAGAAACAGAGTTCTCTGGAAAAAAATTTGTGCAACAGGGGTCCAGTGACTCTCAAGCTGGTCCTAGTGCCAGTAAAAAACAAAGAAGGGAAGTAATCCCCAATAAGAACTTGGTACCTGAAGTCTTTATAGAAGGGGTTGCCCCTTCCAAACAATAATCAGTCCTCCCTCTCCCTTCCTCCCCGTCTTCCATACACTTACATTCACTATGTACAAGAGTATGGAATATAAGTGTACCACGGTAATCAAGGAAAAACAACAGCCAGAGAGACAGCACGAACCATGACCAACCAGCAGCTGAATGAGTCTTGCAAGAGCTGACCATGAGTGATACCACATCACCTCAGCAATTGTCAGACCCACCTTGTGATTAGTCAATGAATCAAGGTACTGATTTAATGATGGGGCCCCATAAGATCGTTAAACCCTTAGCACCCGGTTCGCTGGCTGGGAGGCAGTCTATGTGGGAGTGTGTACATACACTGAATAGTGTAACATATGCTTTGCATGCCACAAGCATCAACACTACTACTAGCACCAAAACTACAAGTACAAACACTACTACAAGCATCAACACTACCACTAGCACCGACACTACAAGCACCAACACTAATACTAGCACCAACACTACTACTAGAACCAACACTACTACAAGTACCAACACTACTGCAGACACCAACACACCACTACAAGCAACAACAACACTACAAGCAATACCACTACAAGCAAGATGTTGCACCATCTATACCCCTTTTCCTGTCAGATTTTAGTCTTTTAATACTACTTTGTGTTCATTTCATTTATTAGCTAAATTGGAAAAGAACATCATTGTACTATTATTACTTGTTTGTACAATTATTTCTGTAAGTGGCCATTATGTATTTATATCTCACTGGATATGTGTAGCTTTACTATGTGTCTGTTTTATGTAAAGGAGGTAGATTAATATGAAATGATCCAGTCCTCCAAGAGTATGGCTAAACATACCTTTCTGCTGTTGTTAACACCCTCCCCCCCTCCCTATTTGGTTAAGAGTTTGTCATGTCACAGTCACGTGACCTACCCAACATCCAAGCTAGGTGTTCAGCTTGGAGCAGTGTGGCTTTACCTGCTGACCAGTCAACACTCCTTCTCTGGTCTTATTAGAAAGTTGTTAATTGGTCTTCTACCTCCATAATATATTCTGATTCCACCTAGTACATATGATTCCTCTAGTTATAAAATTAGCTAATTACAGAGAAGAAGACTGTGTTTATATTAGTAATCATTTTGATATATAGTCTCTCGGAGAAACTAGACTTTAAGACATCATAAGGGAAGGTATTGTAAAAGATTCCCTGTTGAATATACGTCCTATCGGTATAAACAGGAATTGTATGAGTTACATGCCTGACATTTTATCATATCTATGAAATTACTTCATTAAACTGAGATTTTACACGAAGAATGTTTTATTCCAAACTCTAAATTTTTATGCCAGAATCACATATGAAGATGATATCTACTAACTTTTAAACTTAGGGATAACACAACACCACTACAAGGAATACCACTACAAGGAACACCACTACAAGCAACACCACTACAAGCAACACCACTACAAGCAACACCACTACAAGCAACACCACTACAAGCAACACCACTACAAGCAACACCACTACAAGCAACACCACTACAAGCAACACCAAATACAAGCACCCAAAACACCATTACAAGCACAAAAACCCCCACTACAAGCACCAACCCCACCATTACAAGCACAAACACACCATACAAGCACAAACACAACACCTACAAACACCAGCCACCACTACAAGCAATAAAATGCCACTACAAGCACAAAAACACCACTACAAGCAAAAAAAACCCAACAATAAGCACCAAAACAGCACTACAAGTAACACACCACTACAAGCAACACCAAGACCAGCATCAAAAATGCCAATACAAGCAACCCCTCCTAAAAGCACCAACACTACTACAAGCAACAACAAACCATACAAGCAACAACACGCCACTACAAGCACCAGAACACCACTACAAGCAACAACACACTTCGACAAGCACCAAAACAGCACTATAAGTAACCACCACTACCAGTAACAACTCACCACTACAAGAACCAAACACACTAATACAAGCAAACACTCCACTAAAAAGCACCAAAATACCACTACAAGCAATAGACACCCACAATAAGCACCAACACACCACTACAAGCAACAACACGACCAGCATCAAATGCCACTACAAACAACAACACTCCTACAAGCACCAACACTATTACAAGCAACAACAAACCACTACAAACATCAACACACCACTACAAGCACCAACACACCACTACAAGCAACAGCACACAACTACAGCACCAACATGCACTACAAGCAACAACACACCCAAACCCCTACAAAGCACCAACACATCACTACAAGCAACAGCACACAACTACAGCAACAACATGCCACTACAAGCAACAACACACCACTACAAGCACCTACACTACTACAAACTACAACACACCAGCACAAGCAACACACCACTACAAGCAACAAAACACCTTTTTCAAGCACCACCACACCACAAAAAGCATCACGAAAACAACTACAACATCAACACAACCACTACAAGCAACACACCACTACAAGCAACAACACACCACAACAAGCAACAACACACCAGTACAAGAAACAACACACCACTACAAGCATCAACACACCACTACAAGCATCGCACACACCTACAAACAACAACACCCCCCTACAAGCATCAAAACCAGTACAAACAACAACACACCACTACAAGCATCGGGGCACACCACTCAAGCATCAACACACCACTACAAGCATCAACACCACTACAAGCATCAGCACACCACTACAAGATCAACACACCACTACAAGCAACACACCCCTACAAGCAACAACACGCCACAACAAGCAACAACACACCAGTACAAGAAACAACCCCACCACTACAAGCATCAACACACCACTACAAGCATCAACACCACAAAAAGCAATCACGACACAACTACAAGCATCAACACCACTACAAGCAACACACCACTACAAGCAACAACACACCACAACAAGCAACAACACACCAGTACAAGAAACAACACACCACTACAAGCATCAACACACCACTACAAGCATCAACACACCACTACAAGCATCACACCACTACAAGCATCAGCCCCACCACAACAAGCAACAACACAAACCCGTACAAGAAACAACACACACCTCTACAAAAACAACACACCACTACAAGCCGACACACCACTACAAGCATCAACACACCACTACAAGCATCAAAAACCAACCAAGCATCAGCACACCACTACAAGCATCAACACACCACTACAAGCATCAACACCACTACAAGCAACAACACACCACTACAGCAACAACACACCACTACAAGCATCAACACACCATTACAAGCATCAACACCACAAAAAGCAACAACATACCACTGGACAAGCACCTAAAGTCGGTTCCTGACCAGCCGGGCTGTGGCTCGTACGTTGGTTTGCGTGCAGCCAACAGTAACAGCCTGGTTGATCAGGCTCTGATCCACCAGGAGGCCTGGTCACAGACCGGGCCGCGGGGGCGTTGACCCTCCAGAACTCTCTCCAGGTAAACTCCAGGTACAAGCCACAACACACCACTACAAGCAACATACCAATACAAGCATCAGCACACCAATACAAGCAACAACACCCCACTACAAGCAACAACACACCACTATATGCATCAACACACCACTACAAGCATCAACACCACTACAAGCATCAGCACACCACTACAAGCATCAACACACCACTAAAAGCATCAACACCACTACAAGCAACAATATACCACTAAAAAGCATCAACAACCATTACAAGCATCAAACATACAAGCAACAACACACCACTACAAGCATCAGCACACCATTACAAGCATCAACACCACGACAAGCAACAACACACCACTACAAGCATCAACACCACTACAAGCAACAACATACCACTACAAGCATCAGCACACCACTACAAGCATCAACACACCACTACAAGCATCAACACCCATTACAAGCATCAACACCACTACAAGAAACAACACACCAATACAAGCATCAGCACACAACTACAAGCATCAACCATCACTACAAGCTCAACACACCACTACAAGCACACACCACTACAAGCATCAACCACCACTACAAGCATCACAACCACTACAAGCTTCAACACACCACTACAAGCATCAAAAACACCACTACAAGCATCAACACACCACTACAAGCAATCAACACACCACTACAAAACATCAACCCCAACTACAAATAACAACACACCACTACAAGCATCAGCCACACCACTACAAGCACCAACACACCACTACAAGCATCAACACACCACACAAGCACAACACACCACTACAAGAAACAACACACTGCTACAAGCATCAACACCACTACAAGCAACAACACACCATTACAGGCATCAGCACAGGACAAGCTTCAACACCACTACAAGCAACAACACACCACTACAAGCATCAACACCACTACAAGCATCAACACCACTACAAGATAGAACAAGTGACCTGAAGAGTGTCATCAAGGGCTTGGCCTCCCTAGTTTTGAAGGTTCTCATTATCCAGCCTGTCATTTTTCTAGCAGATGCGATTGATACAATGTTATGGTCCTTGAAGGTGAGATCCTCCGACATGATCACTCCCAGGTCTTTGACGTTGGTGTTTCGCTCTATTTTGTGGCTAGAATTTGTTTTGTACTCTGATGAAGATTTAATTTCCTCGTGTTTACCATATCTGTGTAATTGAAATTTCTCATCGTTGAACTTCTATATTGTTTTCTGCAGCCCACTGAAAGATTTGGTTGATTCTGCCTGGAGCCTTGCGTGTCTGCAGTGGAAGACACGGTCATGCAGATTCGGGTGTCATTCTGCAAAGGAAGACACGGTGCTGTGGCTGACATCCTTGTCTATGTCGGATATAGGATGAGGAACAAGATGGGAGCGAGTACTGTTCCTTGTGGAACAGAGCTTTTCACCGCTAGCTGCCTCGGACTTTACTCTGTTGACGACTACTCTCTGTGTTCTGTTAGTGAGGAAATTATAGATCCATCGACCGACTTTTCCTGTTATTCCTTTAGCACACATTTTGTGCGCTATTACGCCATGGTTACACTTGTCATTTATGGCTTTTAGTTCTTCCCGCGATTCCTGACTCCTATAAGATTCCTTAACTTAAGTTCGATGCTTGCTATTTCTCTGACCAGTGTCTCCCTAATCATTTCAGATATATTGACCTCTTTTAGCAACAACACAACACTACAAGCAACACTACTACAAGGAACGACACACCACTACAAGCAACAACACAACACTACAAGCAGCACCACTAAAAGGAACAACACACCTCTACAAGCAACAACACAACACTACAAGCAACACCACTACAAGCAATAACACACCACTACAAGCAACAACACACCACTACAAGCAGCAACACCACTACAAGCAACAACACACCACTACAAGCAACAACACACCACTACAACAACACACCACTACAAGCAACAACACACCACTACAACAAGCAAAAACCACTACAAGCAACAACACACCACTGCAACAAACAACAACATTACTACAAGCAACAAACACATCACCACAAGCAACAAACCCCACTACAAGCAACAACACCACTACAACACACCACTACAAGCAACAACACACCAATTTAAAAAAAAGCAAAAGACACTACGAGCAACACCACTAAAAAGCAACAAACACACCCCCTACAATAACACCCCACTACAACACCCACTACAAGCAACAACACCACTACAAGCAACAACACACCACTACAAGCAACACCACTACAAGCAAAAACACACCACTACAAGCAACAACACTACAAGCAACACCACTACAAGCAACAACACCACTGCAACAAACAACACCACTACAAGCACTACAATAAAGTAGTAATGTTGTGGTCGTATTGGAACATGTAGTCTGGACTACAAGCAACAACACACCACTACAACAAGCAACAACACCACTACAAGCAACAAAACACCACTACAACAAAGCAATAACACCACTACAAGCAACAACACACCACTACAACAAGCAACAACACCACTACAAGCACTACAATAAAGTAGTAATGTAGTGGAACATGTAGTCTGGGCTACAAGCAACAACACACCACTACAACACCACTACAACAAGCAACAACACACCACTACAACAAGCAACAACACACCCCTAAAACAAGCAAAAACACCACTACAAGCACTACAATAAAGTAGTAATATAGTGGTCGTAGTGGAACTTGTAGTCTGGACTACAAGCAACAACACACCACTACAACAAGCAACAACACACCACTACAACAAGCAACAACACCACTACAAAAAAGCAACAACACCCACTACAAGCAATACAATAAAGTAGTAATGTAGTGGAACATGTATCTGGGGTACAAGCAACAACACACCACTACAAAACCACTACAACAAGCAACAACACACCACTACAACAAGCAACAACACACCACTACAACAAGCAAAAACACCACTACAAGCACTACAATAAAGTAGTAATATAGTGGTCGTAGTGGAACTTGTAGTCGGACTACAAGCAAACACACCACTACAACAAGCAACAAAAACACCACTACAACAAGCAACAACACACCCATACAAAAAAGCAACAAACCCCCCACTACAACAAGCAACAACACCCCTACAAGCAACAACACACCCCACAACAAGCAACAACACACCACTACAAGCAACAAAACCCACTACAAGCAACAACACACCACTAAAAAGCAACAACACACCACTACAAGCAACAACACAACCACTACAAGCAACCAAAACACCACTACAACAAGCAACAACACACCCACTACAAGCAACAACACACCACTACAAGGGAACAACACACCACTACAAGCAACAAAACACCACTACAACAAGCAACAAACACCCCTACAAGCAACAACACACCAAATACAAGCAACAACACACCACTACAAGCAACAACACACCACTACAAGCAACAAACACACCACTACAAGCAACAACACACCACTACAACAAGCAACAACACCACTACAACAAGCAACAACACCACTACAAACAAGCAACAACACCACTACAACAAGCAACACCACTACAAGCAACAACACCACTACAACAAGCAACAACACCACTACAAGCACTAAAAAAAGTAGTAATGTAGTGGAACTTGTAGTCTGGACTACTCACAATGTTCATAATTTTACATATTATTTAAAAACTTTGGTATCAAACTAGACTATAATTATTTACCCCTCAAGGAAGGTTCCTTGATGTTGGTGAGGGGCTCTTGATTTAGGGAATTGGATCTGTGCTCCAGTTCCCCGAATTAAGCCTGAATGTCTTCCACATCCTCCCCCAGGCGCTGTATAATCCTCCGGGTTTAGCGCTTCCCCCTTGATTATAATAATAATAATAATAATAATATGATGATTTACAAGTCAACAATTTAATACTTACATTGTATTTGAGGTCAGATAATGTCAGTAGAGGTGAATATAATGGTAGTGAGACTGTGTTGACACTGGAGCTATGTTTACTCTCTACAACCTCTCAAGGATCCTCTCTATAATGTATATACTATGTTTATACTTTCTGTTTATGCTTTCTATAATGTTTATACTCTCTATTATGTTTATGCTCTCTATAATGTTTATACTCTATAATGTTTATGCTCTCTATAATATTTATACTCTTTTTATGCTCTCTATAATGTTTATACTCTAAAATGTTTATACTCTATAATGTTTATGCTCTCTATAATGTTTATACTCTCTATTATGTTTATGCTCTCTATAATGTTTATGCGCTCTATAATGTTTATACTCTATATAATGTTTATGCTCTCTATAATGTTTATACTCTATGTTTATGCTCTCTATAATGTTTATGCTCTATGACACTACTAAAGCCACTTTCAGACTTCACAATGAGGCAGCTATCAATAACTTCACAGCAGCAGTAACAAACATTGACTGGCACACTGAGCTAGAAATCTACACAGATATTGACGAATGTATTAATAATTTTCTAAAAAGACCCAATACCTCTACAACAAGCACTGCCCTTAAAAAAACTAAACAGATGACTTCAAAGAGACTGAACAGTCCCTGGCTAACACCCAGTATCCTCAAATCCATAAATACAAAGCACCTATACGAAAAACAGTACAAAATGGGCCACATAACCAGAGATCAAACAAAACGTTATCGTCAATCCTAACCAGCCTAATAAGAAGGGCTAAAAAATTGTATTATGAGAATAGATTATCCAACTTACGAGGTGACATAAAAAAAACCTGGAAAACCCTATCAGAAATACTAGGAACAAAAAAAAAAATAACACGAAATAGCGAAATTGAATTAACAAAACCAGATGAATCCCAATTCCCACCTACTGAAACAGCAAACAGACTCAATGATTTCTTCTCCACTATTACCTGGAGTTTACCTGCAGAGAGTTCCGGGGGTCAACGCCCCCGCGGCCCGGTCTGCGACCAGGCCTCCTGGTGGATCAGAGCCTGATCAACCAGGCTGTTACTGCTGGTTGCACGCAAACCAACGTACGAGCCACAGCCCGGCTGGTCAGGTACCGACTTTAGGTGCTTGTCCAGTACCAGCTTGAAGACTGCCAGGGGTCTATTGGTAATCCCCCTTATGTATGCTGGGAGGCAGTTGAACAGTCTCGGGCCCCTGACACTTATTGTATGGTCTCTTAACGTGCTAGTGACACCCCTGCTTTTCATTGGGGGGATGTTGCATCGTCTGCCAAGTCTTTTGCTTTCGTAGTGAGTGATTTTCGTGTGCAAGTTCGGTACTAGTCCCTCTAGGATTTTCCGGCGTATATAATCATGTATGCCAAGCCCATGATGACACTCTTCAGGTCACTTGTTCTATCTAGGCTGGAATATTGCTGCATACTAACAGCACCTTTCAAGGCAAGTGAAATTGCTGACCTAGAAAATGTACAGAGAGCATTCACGGCGTGCATAACGGAGATAAAACACCTCAATTACTGGGAGCGCTTGAGGTTCCTAAACCTGTATTCCCTGGAACGCAGGCGGGAGAGATATATGATTATATACACCTGGAAAATCCTAGAGGGACTAGTACCGAACTTTCACACGAAAATCACTCACTACGAAAGCAAAAGACTTGGCAGATGATGCAACATCCCCCCAATGAAAAGCAGGGGTGTCACTAGCACGTTAAGAGACCATAAAATAAGTGTCAGGGTCCCGAGACTGTTCAACTGCCTCCCAGCATATATAAGGGGGATTACCAACAGACCCCTGGCAGTCTTCAAGCTGGCACTGGACAAGCACCTAAAGTTGGTTCCTGACCAGCTTGGCTGTTGCTCGTACGTTGGTTTGCATGCAGCCAGCAGCAACAGCCTGGTTGACCAGTCTCTGATTCACCAGGAGGCCTGGTCACAGACCGGGCCGCGGGGGCGTTGACCCCCGGAACTCTCTCCAGGTAAACTCCAGGTATCTCTCCCGCCTGCATTCCAGGGAATACAGGTTCAGGAACTTTAAGCGCTCCCAGTAATTGAGGTGTTTTATCTCCGTTATGCGCGCCGTGAAGGTTCTCTGTACATTTTCTAGGTCAGCAATTTCACCTGCCTTGAAAGGTGCTGTTAGTGTGCAGCAATATTCCAGGCTAGATAGAACAAGTGACCTGAAGAGTGTCATCATGGGCTTGGCATCCCTAGTTTTGAAGGTTCTCATTATCCAGCCTGTCATTTTTCTAGCAGCTGCAATTGACACAATGTTATGGTCCTTGAAGGTGAGATCCTCCGACATGATCACTCCCAGATCTTTGACGTTGGTGTTTCGCTCTATTTCGTGGCCAGAATTTGTTTTGTACTCTGATGAAGATTTAATTTCCTCGTGTTTACCAAATCTGAGTAATTGAAATTTCTCATCGTTGAACTTCATATTGTTTTCTGCAGCCCACTGAAAGATTTGGTTGATGTCCGCCTGGAGCCTTCCAGTGTCTGCAATGGAAGACACTGTCATGCAGATTCGGGTGTCATCTGCAAAGGAAGACAAGGTGCTGTGGCTGACATCCTTGTCTATGTCAGATATGAGGATGAGGAACAAGATTGGAGCAAGTACTGTGCCTTGTCTAACAGAGCTTTTCACCGTAGCTGCCTCGGACTTTACTCTGTTGACTACTACTCTTTGTGTTCTGTTTGTGAGGAAGTTATAGATCCATCTACCAACTTTTCCTGTTATTTCTTTAGCACGCATTTTGTGTGCTATTACGCCATGGTCACACTTGTCGAAGGCTTTTGCAAAATCTGTATATATTACATCTGCATTCTTTTTGTCTTCTACTGCATCTTGGACCTTGTCGTAGTGATCCAATAGTTGAGACAGACAGGAGCGACCTGTTCTAAACTCATGTTGCCCTGGGGTGTGTAATTGATGGGTTTCTAGATGTGTGGTGATCTTGCTTCTTAGGACCCTTTCAAAGATTTTTATGATATGGGATGTTAGTGCTATCGGTCTGTAGTTCTTTGCTATTGCTTTACTGCCCCCTTTGTGGAGTGGGGCTATGTCTGCTGTTTTTAGTAACTGTGGGACGACCCCCGTGTCCATGCTCCCTCTCAATAGGATGGTAAAAGCTCGTGATATGGGCTTCTTGCAGTTCTTGATGAACACGGAGTTCCATGAGTCTGGCCCTGGGGCAGAGTGCATGGGCATGTCATTTATTGCCTGTTCGAAGTCATTTGGCGTCAGGATAACATCAGATAGGCTTGTGTTAACCAAATTCTGTGTCTCTCTCATAAAAAAATAATTTTGATCTTCGACTCTCAGTCTGGTTAGCGGCTTGCTAAAAATTGAGTCATATTGGGACTTGAGTAGCTCACTCATTTCCTTGCTGTCATCTGTGTAGGACCCATCTTGTTAAAGGAGGAGACCAATACTGGACGTTGTTCTCGACTCTGATTTGGCATTGGAAAAGAAATACTTTGGGTTTCTTTCGATTTCATTTATAGCTTTTAGTTCTTCCCGCGATTCCTGACTCCTTTAAGATTCCTTTGGCAAGATTTCTCTGGCAAGTGACTCCCTACGCATTTCAGATATATTGGCCTCTTTTAGCCGCTCTGTTATTCTTTTCCGTCGCCTGTAAAGGGAGCGCCTGTCTCTTTCTATTTTACATCTACTCGTTCTTTTTCTTAGAGGAATAAGCCTTGTGCATACATCGAGTGCCACCGAGTTAATCTGTTCTAAGCATAAGTTGGGGTCTGTGTTGCTTAGTCTATCTTCCCAGCTTATATCGGTTAGGACTTGGTTTACTTGGTCCCACTTTATGTTTTTGTTATTGAAGTTGAATTTGGTGAATGCTCCCTCGTGACTAATCTCATTATGTCGGTCTGGGGCTCCGCGCATACATGTCTGAACCTGAATTATGTTGTGATCTGAGTATATTATTTTTGATATGGTGACATTTCGTATCAGATCATCATTGTTAGTGGAGATGAGGTCTAGTGTATTCTCCAGTCTAGTAGGCTCTATTATTTGCTGGTTTAAATTGAATTTTGTTCAGAGATTTAAAAGCTCGTGTGTGTGTGTGTGTTCTCATCAGAGCTTCCTCCTGGTGTTATTACTGCAACAACATTATTTGCTATATTCCTCCATTTTAGGTGCCTTAAGTAGAAATCCCCTAGGAGCAAGATGTTGGGTGCAGGAGCTGGCAGATTTTCCAGACAGTGGTCAATTTTTTACAGATGTTCCTGGAATTGCTGGGACGTTGCATCCGGAGGCTTGTAGACTACCACAATGACTAGGTTTTGGTTCTCGATCTTTACTGCTAAAACTTCCACTACATCATTTGAGGCATTAAGCAGTTCGGTGCAAACAAGTGACTGCGATGTACAGGCCAACCCCCTCCCCTTTTTTGCCTGTTCACTCTGTCGCATCTGTATAGGTTGTAACCTGGGATCCATATTTCGTTGTCCAAGTGATTCTTTATGTGGGTCTCTGTGAAAGCCGCGAACATTGCATTTGCCTCTGCAAGCAGTCCACGGATGAAAGATATTTTGTTGTTTGTTGCTGGCTTTAGACCCTGTATATAGGTATAGGAAAAAAACTTGCCAATAAAATCTCAAGCTCAGATACCCCACCCAATAATTACCTCACTGGCAACTACCCGAACACACTGTTCCTAGCTCCAACTAACCGAACTGAAGTCTCCCTTATTATCAACAAACTAAAAAACAAGACAGGAGATTTAAATACCTTACCACTCATTATATACAAAAAAGTGTCACTGGTGCTATCACCAATCATTGCAACACTCTTTAACAAATCCATTGAATCCTCTACCTTTCCTACAGTTCTCAAAATAGCAAGGGTCACCCCAATCCATAAAGGAGGAGACCACACAGACTTGAATAACTATAGGCCAATATCCAACTTACACCCTCTCTCTAAAATCTTTGAAAAATTAATCCATAAGCATATCTATTCCTACCTCATCTCCCACAACATACTCAACCCCTGTCAATTTGGGTTCAGGCCTAATAAAAATGCTAATGATGCTATTATCCACATGCTAGAACATATTGATACAGCAATAGAGAAAAAAGAAGTCCTACTGGGGATCTTCATTGACTTACATGAAGCTTTCGATTCAGTTGACCACGACTTGCTCCACGTAAAATTGTCGCATTATGGTATAAGAGGGCACTCCCTCAACTACCTAAAGTCATACCTCAGTAACAGAAGCCAATATGTGTACACAAATGGGGCAAACTCTTCCGCACAGCCAATTACAGTTGGTGTCCCACAGGGAAGTGTCCTTGGCCCTCTTCTCTTTCTCCTATACATAAATGACCTACCAAATGCATCGCAACTACTCAAACCCACACTATTTGCAGATGACACTACATACGTCTTCTCTCACCCGAGCCCAGTCATGCTAGCCAATACTGTAAATACCGAATTACAGAAAATATCAACCTGGATGAGGACCAACAAACTTACTCTAAACATTGACAAAACCTATTTCATTCAGTTTAGTAACAGAGCTACAGATGTGTCTCTTAACATAATGATAAACGGATCACCTATCACAAAACTCACAGAGGGAAAATTCATAGGAATCCACCTTGATAATAGACTCAAATTTCAAACACATATACAACAAATTTCCCCAAAAAATTCCAAGACCGTAGGCATACTATCGAAGATACCGTACTATGTTCCACAGTCAGCCCTCCTGGCCCTATATCACTCACTTATTTACCCCTATCTCACCTGGTCCAAACCCTTGACTGGTTTCAAACGGATTCGTTGGACAATAAAGCAGACTGTAAACGGATCTCACCTGGTCCGAACCCTTGACCGGTTTCAAACGGATTCATTGGACAATAAAGCAGACTGTAAATGGATGGGGTTGTAGGCGCCCTTTTCAAACACAAACAGTAACTATAAATCAGGAACATACACGGAAAGCTGTCCAATATACAAGTACAGTTAGAAATAGAAATACAAATAGCTAGAGCTTCATTTAAGGAGGTTATTAATAGAATATTCAAGAGGTTGCTATTAGAATTACAGTAAATCAACCATTCAAATCATTATGAAGCTCTGTGTAGTCTGCGGTCAATCAAACAAACGGGCTTCCACGTGGATAAATTGTCATTTTTGTGGAAATTGGTGTCACGCCCCTTGTGCAGATATCCAAGAACTATCTACAAGCAGTATTAAAACAGGGAAGTGTTTTTGGGTATGCCCAAATGAGATAAATCTGTGGACTAAAATCACAAGGGTATTAAAAGAGGATAAACATCAAAGCTGCTTTCATAGGAAACCGGGGAAGCTTTCTACAACAGATGGGAACATAAAAAGTCAGGGCTGAATGGTACTGCCCTTGATACTGGCCATGTAGTCAGAAACTGTCAGGCTGGAGGTGATGTCCTGGTAGTCAGTAAATGTGGGGCTGATAGCGCTGTCCTGGGAGACAGTAACGGTGAAGCTGGAGGTGCTGTCCTGGGAGACAGTAATGGTGAAGCTGGAGGTGCTTCCTGGGAGACAGTAATGGTGAAGCTGGAGGTGCTGTCCTGGGAGACAGTAATGGTGAAGTTGGAGATGCTGTCCTGGGAGACAGTAATGGTGAAGCTGGAGGTGCTGTCCTGGGAGACAGTAATGGTGAAGCTGGAGATTTTGTCCAGGTAGTCGGGAATTATACGCAGGAAGGAATACATATAAATGACCTCATAGAGGACAGGAGCCGTAGTAGGGAAACAAGTGTAGTCAAAGATAAGATAAACCAATATTGCAAACTAGAAATACCACAGGAAATAGCAAACAAGAGGACTCCACTAGCAATAGTGAGGATATATTACCAAAAACAACTGGTGGGAGCTCCATTGTTGGTGCTAGGGAGGATAGGAATAAGACAGGGAAACATGCACCAACAGGGAATACAGTCACAGAAACCCAAGGCAAATGGAAACCAAGCCTGTGCACATACTATGCACTTGGTATCTGCAGGCATGGGAAATCTGGAAAAACAGACGGGACGTGCAACTATAACCGCCCTAGAAAATGCCATGCCCATATGACAACAGGAAAATGCAAACTCACTTCCTGTAAGCTTTTTCACCCTGAACTGTGTACCTCTTCAGTACAGGAAAGACTGTGCTATAACTTAAATTGCCAGGCATACCATCTAAAGGGGACAAAAAGATACAAAACATCCAGGCCATGGGAAAACCTGGGTAGCCACAGCCACTCAAGAGGGAGAGGTTTTTTAGTGCCAGGAAGGAAAAAAAAACTGGCAGGAAATGTCAGAAATCGTACACCAAATCCAGTCATTCCTGGAGTGGAACCACAGTCGATGGCCTCAACTCCAAACCAACAGATACAGATACTAATGCCGGAAAAAAATCCCCACCAATACCAACAATACCACCAGTCCGATAACATTCTTCTTTGCAAATATACAGGGTCTAAAGCCAGCAACAAACAACAAAATACCTTTCATCCGTGGACTGCTTGCAGAGGCAAAGGCAATGTTAGCGTCTTTCACTGAGACCCACATAAAGGATCACTTGGACAACGAAATATGGATCCCAGGTTACATCCTATACAGATGTGACAGAGTGAACAGGCAAAAGGGGGGGGGGGTTGGCCTGTACATTGCAGAGTCACTTGTTTGCACAGAACTGCTTAATGCCTCAAATGATGTAGTGGAAGGTTTTAGCAGTAAAGGTCGAGAACCAAAACCTAGTCATTGTGGTAGTCTACAAGCCTCCGGATGCAACATCCCAGCAATTCCAGGAACAGCTGTTAAAAATTGACCACTGTCTGGAAAATCTTCCAGCTCCTGCACCCAACATCTTGCTCCTGGGGGATTTCAACTTAAGGCACCTAAAATGGAGGAATATAGCAAATAATATTGTTGCAGTAATAACACCAGGAGGCAGCTCTGATGAAAACTCACACTCACACGAGCTTTTAAATCTTTGCACAAAATTCAATTTAAACCAGCAAATAATAGAGCCATCAGTTACACAACCCAGGGTAACATGGGTTTAGAACAGGTCGCTCCTGTCTGTCTCAACTATTGGATCACTACGACAAGGTCCTAAATGCACTACAAGACAAAAAGAATGCAGATGTAATATATACAGACTTTGCAAAAGCCTTCGACAAGTGTGACCATGGCGTAATAGCGCACAAAATGCGTGCTAAAGGAATAACAGGAAAAGTCGGTCGATGGATCTATAATTTCCTCACTAACAGAACACAGAGAGTAGTCGTCAACAGAGTAAAGTCCGAGGCAGCTACGGTGAAAAGCTCTGTTCCACAAGGCACAGTACTCGCCCCCATCTTGTTCCTCATCCTCATATCCGACATAGACAAGGATGTCACCACAGCACCTTGTCTTCCTTTGCAGATGACACCCGAATCTGCATGACAGTGTCTTCCTTTTGTGAACACTGCAAAGCTCCAGGCGGACATCAACCAAATCTTTCAGTGGGCTGCAGAAAACAATATGAAGTTCAACGATGAGAAATTTCAATTACTCAAATATGGTAAACATGAGGAAATTAAATCTTCATCAGAGTACAAAACAAATTCTGGCCACAAAATAGAGCGAAACACCAACGTCAAAGACCTGGGAGTGATCATGTCGGAGGATCTCACCTTCAAGGACCATAACATTGTATCAATCGCATCTGCTAGAAAAATGACAGGATGGATAATGAGAACCTTCAAAAACTAGGGATGCCAAGCCATGATGACACTCTTCAGGTCACTTGTTCTATCTAGCTGGAATATTGCTGCACACTAACAGTACCTTTCAAGGCAGGTGAAATTGCTGACCTAGAAAATGTACAGAGAACCTTCACGGCACCCATAACGGAGATAAAACACCTCAATTATTGGGAGCGCTTGAGGTTCCTAAACCTGTTTTTCCCTGGAACGCAGGAGGGAGAGATACATGATTATATACACCGGGAAAAATCCTAGAGGGACTAGTACCGAACTTGCACACGAAAAATCACTCACTACGAAAGCAAAAGACTTGGCAGACGATGCACCATCCCCCCAATGAAAAGCAGGGGTGTCACTAGCACGTTAAGAGACCATACAATAAGTGTCAGGGGCCCAAGACTGTTCAACTGCCTCCCAGCGCACATAAGGGGGATTACCAACAGACCCCTGGCAGTCTTCAAGCTGGCACTGGACAAGCACCTAAAGTCAGTTCCGGATCAGCCGGGCTGTGGCTCGTACGTTGGTTTGCGTGCAGCCAGCAGCAACAGCCTGGTTGATCAGGCTCTGATCCACCAGGAGGCCTGGTCACAGACCGGGCCGCGGGGGCGTTGACCCCCGGAACTCTCTCCAGGTAAACTCCAGGTAAAACTAGACTGGAGAATACACTAGACCTCATCTTCACTAACAATGATGATCTGATAAGAAATGTCACCATATCAAAAATAATATACTCAGTTCACAACATAATTGAGGTTCAGACATGTATGCGCGGAGCCCCAGACCGACATAATGAGACTAGTCACGAGGCAGCATTCACCAAATTCAACTTCAATAACAAGAACATAAAGTGGGACCAAGTAAACCAAGTCCTAACCGATATAAGCTGGGAAGATATACTAAGCAACACAGACCCCAACTTATGCCTAGAACAGATTAACTTGGTGGCACTCGATGTATGCACAAGGCTTATTCCTCTAAGAAAAAGGAGGAGTAGATGTAAGATAGAAAGAGACAGGCGCTCCCTTTACAGGCGACGGAAAAGAATAACAGAGCGGCTAAAAGAGGTCAATATATCTGAAATGCGTAGGGAGGCACTGGTCACAGAAATAGCAAGCATCGAACTTAAGCTAAAGGAATCTTATAGGAGTCAGGAATCGCGGGAAGAAGTAAAAGCCATAAATGAAATCGAAAGAAACCCAAAGTATTTCTTATGCTATGCCAAATCAAAGTCGAGAACAACGTCCAGTATTGGGCCCCTACTTAAACAAGATGGGTCCTACACAGATGACAGCAAGGAAATGAGTGAGCTACTCAAGTCCCAATATGACTCAGTTTTTAGCAAGCCGCTAACCAGGCTGAGAGTCGAAGATCAAAATGAATTTTTTATGAGAGAGCCACAAAATTTGGTTAACACAAGCCTATCCGATGTTATCCTGACGTCAAATGACGTCGAACAGGCGATAAATGACATGCCCATGCACTCTGTCCCAGGGCCAGACTCATGGAACTCCGTGTTTATCAAGAACTGCAAGAAGCCCTATCACGAGCCTTTTCCATCCTATGGAGAGGGAGCATGGACACGGGGGTCGTCCCACAGTTACTAAAAACAACAGACATAGCCCCACTCCACAAAGGGGGCAGTAAAGCAACAGCAAAGAACTACAGATCGATAGCACTGACATCCCATATCATAAAAATCTTTGAAAGGGTCCTAAGAAGCAAGATCACCAACCATCTAGAAACCCATCAGTTACACAACCCAGGGCAACATGGGTTTGAACAGGTCGCTCCTGTCTGTCTCAACTATTGGATCACTACGACAAGGTCCTAAATGCACTAGAAGACAAAAAGAATGAAGATGTAATATATACAGACTTTGCAAAAGCCTTCGACAAGTGTGACCATGGCGTAATAGCGCACAAAATGTGTGCTAAAGGAATAACAGGAAAAGTCGGTCGATGGATCTAAAATTTTCCCTCACTAACAGAACACAGGAGTAGTCGTCAACAAGTAAAGTCCGAGGCAGCTACGGTGAAAAGCTCTGTTCCACAAGGCACAGTACTCGCTCCCATCTTGTTCCTCATCCTAATATCCGACATAGACAAGGATGTCAGCCACAGCACCGTGTCTTCCTTTGCAGATGAACCCGAATCTGCATGACATTGTCTTCCATTGCAGACACTGGAAGGCTCCAGGCGGAATCAACCAAATCTTTCAGTGGGCTGCAGAAAACAATATGAAGTTCAACGATGAGAAATTTCAATTACTCAGATTTGGTAAACACGGGGAAAATTTAAAAATCTTCATCAGAGTACAAACAAATTCTGGCCCCAAAATAGAGCGAAACACCAACGTCAAAGACCTGGGAGTGATCATGTCGGGGGTTCTCACCTTCAAGGACCATACATTGTATCAATTGCATCTGCTAGAAAAATGACAGGATGGATAATGAGAACCTTCAAAACTAGGGAGGCCAAGCCCATGATGACACTCTTCAGGTCACTTGTCTATCTAGGCTGGGAAAATTGCTGCACACTAACAGCACCTTTCAAGGCAGGTGAAATTGCTGACCCAGAAATTTTACAGAGAACCTTCAACCCGGGACCCCTAACGGAGATAAAAAAACCTCAATTACTGGGAGCGCTTTAGGTTTCCTAAACCTGTATTCCCTGGAATGCAGGGGGGTGAGATTTCATGATTATATACACCTGGAAAATCCTAAGGGACTAGTACCGAACTTGCACACGAAAATCATCACTACGAAAGCAAAAGACTTGGCAGACGATGCAACATCCCCCCAATGAAAAGCAAGGGTGTCACTAGCATGTTAAGAGACCATACAATAAGTGTCAGGGGCCCGAGGCTGTTCAACTGCCTCCCAGCACACATAAGGGGGATTACCAACAGACCCCTGGCAGTCTTCAAGCTGGCACTGGACAAGCACCTAAAGTCGGTTCCTGATCAGCCGGGCTGTGGCTCGTACGTTGGTTTGCGTGCAGCCAGCAGGAATAGCCTGGTTGATCAGGCTCTGATCCACCAGGAGGCCTGGTCACAGACCGGGCCGCGGGGGCGTTGACCCCCGGAACTCTCTCCAGGCAAACTCCAATGGGGAATCCATCACGTCAGTTTCCTCAGTAAAATATCTGGGAATCCCCTTTGACCCATGCATGTAAGGAAAACTGATAGGAAGAAGTGTAGTAAAGAAAGTGAATGCCAGACTGAAGTTCCTCTACAGACAAGTACAATGTCTACCTACTGAGGCTCGCAGGACACTACGTCTAGCCCTTATACAATGCCATTTGGACTGCGCTTGCTCTTCATGGTACTCTGCCTTAAAAAAAATAAAAATTAGAGATAGACTGCAAATCACCCAGAACAAAATAGTGAGATTCATACTGGACCTGCGTCCAAGAGAACATGTAGGCCAGGATGAATTACAACGATTGGATATGCTGAATGTTGAAGACAGAGTAAAATAAGTGAATTTAAATCAAGTTTATAAAAATGCTCACAAACAATGTCCAGAATATCTTGCTGCCAGTTTTGCCAAGGTTGGGAACCGGAGCAATCATAGTACTAGCGGGAGAGAGCACAACTTTGTAGTACCCACAGTCAGTGGCCAGGCTTCAAACACCTTTTATTGTACAGCAATGAAAGAATGGAACAGATTGCTTGCACATGTCAGAGCCAGTCATAGCATGAACCAGTTCAGGAAGACAGCCAAAAGGTACCTAATGAATGTAGAGACAGAAAGGAACGAGAATGACTTTTTATTTTTTTAGCTAACACACATGTAAATATAAATAACTAATTTTACCTAATTCCTAGTATATCTCCTGTACAGTATGATAAGAAATTATCTCCATTATAGTATAATAAGAATAAACACAGAGCAATATAATGTGATAAGATAGATAAGATTTCGTACGGGTTTTTAACACCGGAGGGTTAGCCACCCAGGATAACCTTGAGTTTACCTAGAGTTTACCTGGAGAGAGTTCTGGGAGGTCAACGCCCCCGCGGCCCGGTCTGTGACCAGACCTCATGGTGGATGGGGGCCTGATCAACCAGCCTGTTACTGCTGGCTGCACGCAATCCAACGTACGAGCCACAGCCCGACTGGTCAGGTACCGACTTTAGGTGCTTGTCTAGTGCCAGCTTGAAGACAGCCAGGGGTCTATTGTTAATCCCCTTTATGTATGCTGGGAGGCAGTTGAACAGTCTTGGGCCCCTGACACTTAATGTGTTGTCTATTAGCGTGCTAGTGACACCCCTGCTTTTCATTGGGGGGATGGCGCATCGTCTGCCGAGTCTTTTTGCTTTCGTAGAGAGTGATTTTCGTGTGCAAGTTCGGCACTAGTCCCTCTAGGATTTTCCAGGTGTATATAATCATGTATCTCTCCTGCCTGCGTTCCAGGGAGTACAGGTTCAGGAACTTCAAGCGCTCCCAGTAATTGAGGTGCTTTATCTCCGTTATGCACGCTATGAAGGTTCTCTGTACATTTTCTAGGTCAGCAATTTCACCTGCCTTGAAAGGTGCTGTTAGTGTGCAGCAATATTCCAGCCTTGATAGAACAAGCGACCTGAAGAGTGTCATCATAGGCTTGGCATCCCTAGTTTTCAAGGTTCTCAATATGCATCCTGTCATTTTTCTAGCAGATGCAATTGATACAATGTTATGGTCCTTGAAGGTGAGATCTTCTGACATGATCACTCCCAGGTCTTTGACGTTAGTTTTTCGCTCTGTTGTGTGGCTGGAATTTTTTTTATACTCTGATGAAGTTTTAATTTCCTCATGTTTACCATATCTGAGTAATTGAAACTTCTCATCGTTGAACTTCATATTGTTTGCTGCAGCCCACTGAAAGATTTGGTTGATGTCCGCCTGGAGCCTTGCAGTGTCTGCAATGGAAGACACTGTCATGCAGATTTGGGTGTTATCTGCAAAGGAAGACACGGTGCTGTGCCTTACATCCTTGTCTGTGTCAGGTATGAGAATGAGGAACAAGATGGGGGCGAGTACTGTGCCATGCGGAACGGAGCTTTTCACCGTAGCCGCTTCAGACTTTCCTCTGTTGACTACTACTCTTTGTGTTCTGTTTGTGAGGAAATTATAGATCCATCTACCAACTTTTCCTGTTATTCCTTTAGCACGCATTTTGTGCACTATTAAAGCCATGGCCACACTGCGAAGGCTTTTTGCAAAGTCTGTTTACTACTCTGCATTCTTTTTTTCTTTTAGGCATTAGGACCTTGTCGTTTTATCCAGTAATGGGCAGACAGGACCACCTGCTCTAAACCCATGTTGCCTTATTGGAATTTGATGGGTGGAATCTTGCTTTTTGGGAAACCCTTTCAAAGTTTTTTAAAGATAGGGGAAAGTAGCGCTCTGGGTCTGTAGTTCTTTGCTATTACTTTATTTTGCCCCCTTTTTGGAGGGGGGCTGTCTGTTGTTTTTAATAACGGGGACGCCCCCATGTCCATGTCCTTCTCCATAGGATTTAAAAGCAGTGTTTGGGGGTTTTTTTGCAGTTCTTGATGAACACGGAGTTCCACAGCTGGCCCGGGGGCAGATGCAGGGCAGTCTTTTAACGCCTTTCGAAGTCATTTGAAATCTGGTTTGCGGGCATATTTGGGGCTTGGTTTGTCACTATTTCCTTGCTGTCATCTGTGTAGGACCTATTTGTTTAAGTAAGGGCCCAATACTGGATGTTGTTCTCGACTTTGATTTGGCATAAGAAAAGAAATACTTTGGGTTTCTTTCGATTTCATTTATGGCATTTAGTTCTTCCCACGATTCCTGACTCGTATACGATTCCTTTAGCTGTAGTTCGTGGTCTAAGAGACATTCAGGGGTGTGTGTTGGTAATCCTTTTTCAGGTGCAACATAATGAATGCACCAGCTGAAAAGAACAAAACCCCACAATTTTGGGTGCACAACCTGATGTTTGTGAGTACATGTTGTACCTCCTAGTCCTGATATATCATTGTCTGGCACAGTATGGACGGAAATCTACAGTGGGTGTGCATTGCCCTTCCCGGCAGAATACGTGACTATTAACTTACTTATTAGGGAGGTAATAAGTGTTCTGTCGGGTTCATCTCTCTTTGTTTACACTCCGTTTCTCCGCCCCTGCCTCTTTGTTTTCAGTCACTTTCTCTGCCTCACCTACGGTGGCCACGGCAAACCCCCAACCCACCGAATTTTTACTCACTCTGTGCCCCCACCTCCATCCCACATCCTTCCCCATTTCCAGCGGGACACTTTATCCCAAAAATCTTTAATAATCTCGTAGGGACGCTGGGCGTCTGTCTCTGCGTAGTCTTGGAGATGGCGATATGGGAGTGTGTTGTGTGACGGGGCTGGTGGGGCTGGCTCTTGTGCCCGGGGTGCCTGGCTGGTCTCCATTGGTGGTTCTGGGGTTTTTGTTGTGCGACTGTGGGGGGGGGGGGTGTTTGATGATAAAAAGACCTTATCTCTAGGGTTTAATGAACATAAAATCTTCATAGTACTTCGCAACAACAAAATATAATGACTAGTACATCTAAAACGGCTTTTACAGGGATGGTGATTCTTGCATATGTCAAGAGAAAAGTTTTTAACACAGGCCACATATTTAAACTCACCAGTAATCTGCACACTATATATGGAGAGAAAGAAGAGAACACCACTATTGTTGGCCCCCATGACACACACCCAAAATGTTTGTTTTGTTAAAGGGGGGGGCTGGCAGATTTTCCAGACAGTGGACAATTTTTTAACAGCTGTTCCTGAATTGCTGGGACGTTACATCCGGAGGCTTGTAGACTACCACATGACTAGGTTTTGTTCCTCGATCTTACTGCTAACACTTCCACTACATCATTTGAGGCATTAAGCAGTTCGGTGCAAACAAGTGACTGCGATGTACAGGGCAACCCCCCCCCTTTGCCTGAACACTTCTGTTTGCATCTGGTATAGGTAGTAACCTGGAACCATATTTTCGTTGTCCAAGAGATTCTTTATGAGGGTCTCTGGTGAAAGCCGCGAACCCAAAATTTTTGCATTTGCCTCTGCAAGCAGTCCACGGAATGAAAGATAGTTTGTTTTGTTTGTTGCTGGCTTTAGACCCGTATTAGGTATAAGGAAAAAAAACTTGCCAATAAAATCTCAAGCTCAGATACCCCACCCCAATAATTACCTCACTGGCAACTACCCGAACACAACTGTTCCTAGCTCACTAACCCAACTGAAGTCTCCCTTATTATCAACAAACTAAAAAATCAAGACAGGATATTTAAATACCTTACCACCATTATATACAAAAAAATGTGTCACTGGTGCTATCACCAATCATTGCAACACTCTTTAAGAAATCCCTTAATCCTCTAACCTTTCCTACAGTTCATCAAAATAGTCAAGGTCACCCCAATCCATAAAGGAGGAGAACCACACAGACTTGAATACAATAGGCCAATATCCAACTGTACAACCCTCACTCTAAATAATCTTTGAAAAAATTAATCCATAAGCATATCTAATTCCTACCTCATCTCCACAACAACTACAACCCCTGTCAATTGGAGGTTCATGCCTAATAAAATGCTAATGATGCTATTATCCACATGCTATAACTTATTGAAACAAGCAGTAGAGAAAAAAGAAGTCGCCACTGGGAGTCTTTCATTGACTACGTGTAGCTTTCGCTTCATTGACCACGACTTGCTCCACAGAAAATTGTCGCCATTATGTATAAAGAAGGCACTCCCTCAACTACTTAAAGTCATAACCTCAGCAACAGAAGCCAATAGTGTACACAAATGGGCAAACTCATCCGCACAGCCCATTACAGTTGGTAGTCCCCACAGGGAATTGTCCCCTTGCCTCTTCTCTTTCTCCTATACATAAATGACCTACCAAATGCATCGCAACTACTCAAAACCCACACATTTGCAGATGACACTACATATGTCTTCTATCAACCGCCGAGCCCCAGTCCTGCTAGCCAATACTTTAAATACCGAATTACAGAATAATAACAACCTGGCTGAGGACCAACAAACTTACTTCTAAACATTGACAAAACCTATTTCTTCAGTTTAGTAAACAGAGTACAAATGTGTCTCTTCACATAATGATAAATGGATCACCTATCACAAAACTCACAGAAGGAAAATTCTTAGAATCCACCTCGTATAAATACTCAAATTTCAAACACATAAACAACAAATTATTTCAAAAAAAATTCAAACCGTAGGCAAACTATCGAAGATACGGTAACTATGTTCCACAGTCAGCCCTCCTGGCCCTATATCACTTCACTTATTTACCCCTATCTCACCTGGTCCAAAACCCTAGACATGGTTTCAAACGGATTCGTTGGACAATAAAGCAGACTGTAAAAGGATCTCAACCTGGTCCCTAAACCCTTGAGAACCGTTTCAAAACGGATTCATTGACAATAAGCAGACAGTAAACGGATGGGGTTGTAGCGCCCTTTTCAAAACACAAACAGTAACTATAAATCATAACATACCGGAAAGCTGTCCAAAATACGAAGTACAGTTAAAATAGAAATAACAAATAGCTAGAGCTTCATTTAAGGAAGGGGGTTATTAATAGAATATTCAAAGAGGTTGCTATTAGATTTACAGTAAATCAACCATTCAAATCATTAAGAGCTCAGTGTTAAGTCTGCGGTCAATCAAACAAAACGGGCTTCCACGGGATAATTGTCAATTTTGTGAAATTGGTGTCACGACCCCTTGTTGCATAAATCCTAGAACTATCACAAGCAGTATTAAAACAGGTAATTGTTTTATGGGTATGCCCAAATGAGATAAATTCTGTGGACTAAAATCACAAGGTATAAAAAGAGATACATATCAAAGCTGCTTTCATAGGAAACCAGGAAGCTTCTACAACAGATGGGAAACATAAAAAGTCAGGCTGAATGGTACTGCCCCTTGATAACTGGCCATGTAGTCAGAAACTGTTCAGGCTGGAGGTGATGTCCTGGTAGTCAGTAAATGTGGGGCTGATAGCGCTACCTGGGAACAGTAACGGTGCAGCTGGAGGAGCTGTCCTGGGAGACAGTAATGTGAACTGGAGGTGCTGTCCTGGGAGTCAGTAATGGTGAAGCGAGTTGCTGTCCCTGGAGACAGGAAAGGTGAAGTTGGAGATGCGTCCAGGTAGACAGTAAGTGAAGCTGTAGGAGCAGTCCAGGGAGACCGTAAATAGGATGAAGCTGGAGATTGTCCAGGTAGTCGGGAATTATACGCAGAAATGAATACATATAAATGACCCTCATAGAGGACATGGAAGGCCCGTAGTAGGGAAACAAGTGTATTCAAAGATAACGATAAAACCAATATTGCAAACTAGAAATTACCACAAAATAGCAAACAGAGACTCCACTAGCAATAGTGAGGATAAATACCAAAAACAACTGGTGGGAGCTTGCCATTGTTGGTGCTAGGGAGGATAGAATAAAACAGGGAAAACATGCACCAACAGGGAATACAGACACAGAAACCCAAGGCAAAATGGAAACCAAGCCTTTGCACATACTATGATGCACATGGTATCTGCAGAGCATGGGAAATTCTGGAAAAACAAGACTGGACGTGCAAACTATCACTGCCCTAGAAAATGCCATGCCCATATGACAACAGAAAATAGCAAACTCCCTCTGTAAGCTTTATTCACCCTTAACTGTGTACCTCTTTCTGTACAGGAAAGACTGTGCAATCAACTTAAATTGCCAGGCATACCATCTAAAGGGGGACAAAAAGATACAAAATGCATCCAGGCCATGGGAAAACCTGGGTACCACAGCCACTCAAGAGGGAGAGGTTTTTTTAGTGCCGGAAGAAAAAAAAACTGGCAGGACATGGCAGAAATCGTACACCAAATCCAGTCATATCCTGAGTGTAACCACAAGTCCGATGGCCTCCACTCCAAACAAACAGATACAGATCTAATGCCGAAAAAAATCCCCCCCCATACCAACAATACCACCCATTCCCAATTAAATTCTTCTTTGCAAATATACAGGGTCTTAAATCCAGCAACAAACAAAAAAATACCTTTCATCATACCGTGACTGCTTGCAGAGGCAAAGGCAATGTTGCGCGGCTTTCACTGAACCCACATAAAGGATCACTTGGACAACGAAAAATAGATCCCAGGTTTACATCCTATACATATGTGACCAGAGTGAACAGGCAAAAGGGGGGGGGGTGGCCTGTACTTGCAGATCACTTGTTTTCCACAGAACTGCTTACTGCCCTCAAATGATGTAGTGGAAGTTTTAGCAGTAAAGGTCGATAACAAAACCTAGTCATTGTGGTAGTCTACAAGCCTCCGATGCAACATCCCCGCAATGTCCAGGAACCGCTGTTAAAAATTGACCACTGTCGTGGAAATCTTCTCAGCTCCTGCACCCAACATCTTGCTCCTGGGGATTTTCACTTAAGGCACCTAAAATGAGGAATATAGCAAATAATATGGTTCAGTAATACACCAGGAGGCAGCTCTGACATGAAACTCACACTCACACGAGCTTTTTAAATCTCAGCACAAAATTCAATTTAAACTAGCAAATTATAAGCCATCAGTTACACAACCCAGGGCAACATGGTTTTAGAACAGGTCGCTCCGTCGTGTCCTCAACTCTTGGGATCACTACAACAAGGTCCTAAATGCACTAGAGACAAAAAGAATGCAGATGTAATATACACAGACCTTTGCAAAAGCCTACGACAAGTGTGACCATGGCGTAATAGCGCACAAAATGCGGGCTAAAGGAAAACAGGAAGATTGGGGTCGATGGATCATACTTTCCTCACTATGAGAACACCGATGAGTATCGTCAACAGAGTAAAGTCCGAGGCAGCTACGGTGAAAAGTTTCAGTCCACAAGGACAGTACACGCTCCCATCTTGTTCCTTCATCCTCATATCCGAACATAGACAAGGATGTCAGCCACAGCACCGTGTCTCCTTGCAGATGACACCGAAATCTGCATGACAGTGTCCTTCCACTGCAACACTGCAAAGCTCCAGGCGGACATCATCCAAATCTTTCCAGGTGGCTGCAGAAAACAATATGAAGGTTCAACGATAGAGAAATTTTCAAATTACGCAAATATGGAAACATTAGGAAATTTAAATCTTCATCAGAGTACAAAACAAATTCTTGGCCACAAAATAGAGCGAACACAACAGTCAAAGAAAGAAACCTGGGAGGGGATCATGTCGGAGGATTCTCACCTTCAAGGACCATAACATTGTATCAATCGCATCTGCTAGATAAAATGACATGGGGGAGGATGATAAGAGAACCTTTCAAAACGAGGGAGGGCCAATCCCCTGATGACTCTCTCAGGTCACATTGTTCTATCTAGGCTGGAATATTGCTGCACACTAACAGCTCCTTTCAAGGGGGTGAAATTTGCCGACCTAGAAAATGAACAGAGACTTTCACGGCGCGCATTAAAACGGAGATAAAACACCTCAAAGTATTGAGGGATGCTTGAGGTTCCTAAACCTGTGTTTCCTGGAACGCAGGAGGGAGAGGATACATGATAATATACACCTGGAAAATCCCTAAGGGACAAGTACGACATGCACACGAAAATCCACTCACAACATACGAAAGCAAAAGACCTTGGCAAGACGATGCACCATCCCCCAATGAAAAGCCGGGGTGTTCACTAGCAAGTTGAGAGACCCATACAATAAGTGTCAGGGCCCAAGACTGTTCAACTGCCTCCCAGCCCTAAGGGGATTACCAACAGACCCCTGGCAGTCTTCAAGCTTTGCACTGGACAAGCACCTAACCTAAGAGTCAGTTCCGGATCAGCCCGGGCTTTGGCGCGTACGATGGTTTGCGTGCAGCCAGCAGCAACACCGGTTGATCGGCGATTATCCACCAGGAGCCTGGTCACAGACCGGGCCGCGGGGGGCGTTGACCCCGGAACCTCTCCAGTAAACTCCAGGTAAAAACTAGACTGGAGAATACACTAGACCTCATCTTCACTAACATGATGATCAGATAAGACATGTTCACCATATCAAAAACAATAAACTTAGTTTCACAACATAATTGAGTTCAGACATGTATGCGTGGAGCCCCAGACCGCATATGAGACCTAGTCAACAGGGAGCAATCACCAAATTCAATTCAATAACAAAAAACAGAAAAGTGGGACCAAGTAAACCAAGTCCTAGATCCGATATAAGCCTGGAAGATATACAAAGCAACACAGACCCCAACTTAGCTAGAACAGATTAACCACCTTGGTGCATACTTCGATGTATTCACAAGCTTAATTCCTCTAAGAAAAAGGAGGAGAGATGTTAAAATAGAAAAGGACAGGCTCCCCCTTTACAGGCCTACGGAAAGAGAATAACAGAGCGGCTAAAGAGGTCAATATATCTAAATGCGTAGGGAGGCTACTGGGTCAGAGAAATCGCAAGCATCGAACTTAAGCTAACAGGAATCTTATAGGAGCAGGATCGCGGGAAGGAAGCTAAAGCCATAAATGAAATCGAAGAAACCAAAGATTTCTTATGCTATGCCAAATCAAAGTCGAGAACAACGCCAGTATTGGGCCCTACTTAAACAAGATGGGTCCTACAACAGATGTACAGCAAGGAAAGAGTGAGCTACTCAAGTCCCAAATATGACTCAGTGATTAGCAGCCGCTAGCCAGGAACCAGAGAGTCCGAAGATAAAATGAAATTTTTTAGGAGAGAGCCACAAAATTTGGTTAACACAAGCCAATCCGATGTTATCCAGACGTCAAATGACATCGATACGGCGAGTAAAAGACATCCCATGCACTCTGTCCCAGGCCAGACTCTGGAACACCGTTCGAGCATGAACTGAAAGAAGCCCTATCACGAGCCATTTTCCATCCTCGGAGAGGGAGCATGGACACGGGGTCGTCCTCCGGCCACATTTACTAAAAACAACAGACATAGCCCCACTCCACAAAGGGGGCTGTAAAGCAACAGGCAAAGAACTACAGATCGATAGCACTGACAATCCCTAATCATAAAAATCTTTGAAAGGGTCCTAAGAAGCATATCACCACTCATCAGAAACCCAATCAGTTACACAACCCAGGGCAACATGGGTCTGAACAGTCGCTCTGTCTGTCTCAACAATGATCACTACGACAAGGGCCTAAATCGCTAGAAGACAAAAAAGAATGAAGATGTAATATATACAGACTATGCCAAAACCTTCGACAAGTGTGACCATTGCGTACTAGCGCACAAAATGCGTGCTAAAGGAATAACCGAAAAGTCGTCGATGATCTATAATTTCCTCACTAACAGAACACAGAGAGTAGTCGTCACCAGAGATAGTCCGAGGCAGCTACGGTGAAAAGCCTGTTCCACAAGCACAGTACTCCTCCTCCCATCTTGTTCTCATCCTAATATCCGACATAGACAAGGATGACAGCCACAGCACCGTGTCTTCCTTTGCAATGATACCCGAATCTGCTGACAGTGTCTTCCCCCATTCAGACACAGGAAGGCTCCAGTCGGACATCACCAAAACTTTCAGTGGGCTCTGAAAACAATATGAAGTTTCAACGATGAGAAATTTCAATTACTTACTCAGATTTGGTAAACACGAAGGAAAAAATCTTCTCAGAGTACTAAACAAATTCTGGCCACAAAATAGAGCGAAACACCAACGTCAAAGACCTGGAGTGGATCATTGTCGGAGGAATCTCAACTTCAAGAGAGAACATAACATTGTAGCAAATGCATCTGCTAGAAAATACAGGTTGGATAATGAGAACCTTCAAAACTAGGGAGGCCAAGCCCATGATGAACTCTCTTCATGTCACTTTGTCTATCTAAGGCTGGAATATTGCTGCACACTAACAGCACCTTTCAAGGCCAGGTGAATTGCTTGACCTAGAAAATTGTACAGAGAACCTTCAACAGCACCCATAACGGAGATAAAACACCTTCAATTACTGGGAGCGCTTGAGGTTCCTAATACTGTATTCCCCCCTGGACTGCAGGCGGTGAGATACATGATATAGTACAACACTGGAAAATCCTAGAGGGACTAGTACCGAACTGCAACACGAAAATCACACCCTATACGAAAGCAAAGACGACTTGGCAGACGAAGCAATAAACATCCACCCAATTAAAAGCAAGGGTGTCACTAGCACGTAAGAGACCATACAATAAGAGTCATGGGCCCGAGGCTGTTCAACTGCCTCCCGACACACATAAGGGGGATTACCAACAGACCCCCGGCAAAGTCTTCAAGAAGCTGGCACTGGATAAGCAACCTAAGTCAGCTCTCTGATCAGCCGGGCTGTGTCTCGTACGTTGGTTTGCGTGCAGCCACATCAATAGCCTGGTGATCAGCTCGTGATCCACCAAGGAGGCCTGGTTCACAAGACCGAGGCCGCGTGGGCGTTGACCCCCGAACTCTCTCCAGCAAACTCCAATGGGGAATCCATCACGTCAAGTTTTCCTCATTAAAAATATCCTGTGAATACCCCATTGACCCATGCTTGTAAGGAACACTGATAGAAGTGTGTATAAAAGAAAGTGAATGCCCAGACTGAATGTTCCTTCTACAGGACAAAGAACAATTGTCTACCTACTGATGCTCGCAGGACACTACGTCTAGCCCTTATACAATGCCATTTGGACTGCGCTTGGCGTCTTCACTGGTACTCTGCCTAAAAAAAATAAAAATTAGAGATAGACTGCAAATCACCCAGAAACAAAATAAGTGAGATTCATACTGGACCTGCGTCCAAGAGAACATGTAGGCAGGATGAATTACAACGTTGGTTATGCGATGTTGAAGACAGAGTAAAATATGTGAATTTAAATCAAGTTAAAAATGCTCACAAACAATGTCCAGCATATCTTGCTGCCAGTTTTGGCCAATGTTGGGAACCGGAGCAATCATAGTACTAGCGTGAGAGAGCCACAACTTTGGTAGTACCCACAGTCCAGTGGCCCAGGCTTCAAACAAACACCTTTATGTACAGCAATGAAAGAATGAACAGATTTGCTTGCACATGTCAGAGCCAGTCATAGCATGAACCATTCAGGAAGACAGCCAAAAGGTCTAATGAAATGTAGAACAGAAAGGAACGAGAATGACTTTTTATTTTTTTTAGCTAACACACATGTACATAATAAATAACTAATTTTTAAAATTTACTAATTCCAAGTATATCTCCTGTACAGAATGGAATAAAAATTATCTCCATTATAGTATAAACTAAAATAACACAGACAAATATAAAGTGATTAAGATATGATAAGATTTCGTTAAGGGTTTTTTAACACCGGAGGTTTAGCCACCCAGGATAACCTTGGTTTAACCTAGATTTACCTGAGAGAGTTCTGGGAGGTCCAACGCCCCCGCGGGCCCGTCTGTGACCAGACCTCATGGTGGATGGGGGCCTGAAACAACCACCTGTTACTGCTGGGGCTGCAACCAATCCAACGTACGAGCCACAACCCGACTGGATCAGGTAACCACTGACTTTAGGTGCGTGTCTAGTGCCAGCTTGAAGACAGCCAGGTTCTAGTGTTTAATCCCTTTATGGTATGCTGGGAGGCAGTTGAACAAGTCTTGGGCCCCTGGACACTGTAATGTGTTGTCTTTACGTGCTAGTGAACACCCCTGCTTTTCAATGGGGGGAGCGCATCGTCTGCCGAGTCTTTTTTGCTTTCGTAGAGAGTGATTTTCGTGTCAAGTTCGGCACTAGTCCCTCTAGGATTTTCCAGTGTATATAATCAATGTATCTCTCCTGCCTGCGTTCCAGGAGTACAGGTTCAGGAACTTCAACGCTCCCAAAATTGAGGTGCTTTATCTCCGTTTGCACGCTATGAGGTTCTCTGTACATTTTTCTAGTCAGCAATTTCCACCTGCCCTTGAAAGGTGCTGTTAGTGTGCAGCAATTTTCCAGCCTTGATAGAACAAGCGACCTGAAGAGTGTCCATCATGAGGCTTGGCCTCCCTAGTTTTCAAGGTCCTCAATATGCATCTGTCATTTTTCAAAGCAATGCAATAGAACAATGTTATGGTCCCCTTGGAAGGTGAGATCTTCGTGACATGATCACTTCCAGGTCTTTGTCTGTTAGTATTTTTTGCGCTCTGTTGTGTGGCTGGAATTTTTGTTTTATACTTCCTGATGAAGTTATAATTTCCATGTTTTACCATAATCTGATAATTAAACTTCACATCGTGGAACATCATAAGTTTGCTCAGCCAACCTGAAAGAATTGGTTGAGTCCGCCGGAGCCTTGCAGTGTCTGCAATGGAAGACACGTCCCCAAGCAGATTGGGGTGTTATCTGCAAAGGAAGACACGGTGCTGTGCCTTACATCCTTGTGCAGAGTCAGGTATAGAATGAGGAAAAAGAAGGGGCGAGTACTGTGGCCATGCGGAACGAGCTTTTCAACGTAGCCGCTTCAGACTTTCCACTTTTGACTACTACTCTTTGTGTTCTGATGTAGGAAATTAATGAGTCCATCTACCAACTTTTCCTGTTATTTCCTTTAAGCACGCATTTTGTCACTAATTACGTCATGGCCAACACTTGTCGAAGGCTTTTGCAAAGTCTGTTTTATACTACATCTGCATTCTTTTTTGTCTTCTAGTGCATCTAGGACCTAGTCGTAGTGATCCAGTAATAGGCGACAGACAGGAGCCCACCTGCTCTAAACCCACGTTCCTTAGGTGTGTAATTGATGGTGGCAATCTTGCTTCTAGGACCCCTTTCAAAGATTTTAATGATAGGAAGTTAGCGCTTCTCCTGGTCCTGAGTTCTTTGCTATTACTTTACTGCCCCCTTTTTTGGAGTGGGGCTGTCCTGTTTTTTTAATAACTGTGGGACGTCCCCCAGTGTCCATGCTCCTTCTCCATAGGATGTAAAAGCAGGTGATCGGGGTTACTTTGCAGTTCTTGATGAACACGGATTCCACGAGTCTGGCCCCTGGGCAGAGTGCATGGGCATGTCATTATCGCCCTGTTCGAATCAATTTAAGACTGGTTAGCGGTCATATTGGGACTTGTTAGGCTCACTCATTTCCCTTGCTGTCATCTGTGTAGGACGCCTATCTTGTTTAAGTAAGGCCCAAAACTGGGATGTTGTTTCTCTCGACTTTGATTTGCATAAGAAAAGAAAATACTTTTGGGTTTCTTTCGATTCATTTATTGCATTTAGTTTCTCCCACGATTCCTGACCTTCGTATACGATTCCTTTACAGTAGTATCGTGTCTAAAGAGACATACTGGTGTGATTTGGTAATCCTGTTTCAGGTACAACATAATGAAGAAGCAACCTAGCGCAACGAGACAAAACACACAATTTAGATGCACAACCTGATGTTTTGAGTACATGTTTACCTGCCTAGTCCTGATATATCATTGTCTGGCACAGTATGGACCGAAATCTACAGTGGGTGGTGCCATTTGCCCTTCCGGCAGAATACTGACTAATTAACTACTTATTAGGGAGTAATATGTGTTCTGTCGGCTTTGCATGCTCCTTGTTACACTCACGTTCTCCGCCCCATGCTCTTCTTTGTTTTCAGTCCACGTTTTCTCTGCCTCACCTACAGGTGGCCACGGGCACCGCCAACCCACCGAATTTGACTCAACTCTGTGTCACCCCACCCCGCCATCCTCACATCCTTTCCCCTGAGTTTACAGCGGGACACTCTCTCCAGGTAAAACCCAGTAAACCTCTGTGACATATCTCTTAGGTACTCTGGCGACTCAGTCTCTGCGTATCCTTGGAGAAGCGATATGAGTGTGTTGTGTGACGGTCTGGCTGGGTGCTGGCTCTTGTGCCTGTGGGAGTGCCTGGGCTGTGTGCTCCATTGGTGGTTCTGGGGTTGTCTGTGTTGTGCGACTGTGGGGGGGGGTGTGTTGTGATAGATACACAGACCTTATCTCTAGGCTTTAATGAACATAAAATCTTCATAGTACTTCTGCAACAACAAATATAATGACTATTACACTAATCAACGCTTCTACATGGAATGTGATGTCTTGCATATGTCAAGAGAAAAGTTATAACTACAGGCCACATATTTAAACTCACCATGTAATCTGCATCACTAATATATGGAGAGAAGAGAAGAGAATCACACACTATGTGTTGGCGCCCATGACACTACACCAAACTGTTGATTGTTGTTTAAGGCCCCTCCCGAAGGTGGTGCAGTAATTATCCTGCTGCTGCTGCTCCCCACAGGAGCATTATCACTACAATCTCCCCCTTCTAAAAAAAAAGTTTATCAGAGACAGTAATCTCCCAAACTGGTTAGGTGGGCGACGTACATGACCCCAACCTTCGTAGCCCTCTGAAGCCTCTTCACCAGTTCAATATTTCCAGTGGGGTTTGACTAACTGCTGAGCAGAATCCTCGTATTTCCGTTAGGGGTAGTCTCAAGGCTTTTCCAGAAAAAACGAAGCATCTATCACATCATTGTGTAACTTGAGATTCCACTCTAATATGGGGAAATTCAACTGTGGCTAAATGTCTTGTAGATATGAGTCTTTTCACCATTTGGTAGCGAATGTGGGTTGTAATGTGGATTACTTGCAAGAACTATACCCTTCCACTAAAGGATCCTCTTGCTCATCCTACGGTGGCTCTTCAGGAAATGGGTCCAGATGACATACCAAGTGGCACGGAGGTCTCCCGTAGAGGAACGACTTGAAATAGTTTGAGGAGTCTTTCATGAGGGGTTGCATTAGTAGCTGGTGCACAGGCAATGAGCTAATAGAGTGAAGAGTATCAGGTAAGGAAACAATTTTGCCAGGGTTAACAGGTAGAAGCGCGACTTCGATGTCATTGTAACTGCCTTCCATAAGTACCATTGAACCGCTTCCACTTGACCATATGCCTTGAGGGATTGTAGCTTGGTTGTTCGCTGCACGCAATACCTTTGCTAGCCAAAAACTCCGAAATTTCGATACTCATGAACGAGATCCCCCTGTCTGAAGGATATACGATGCAACCAAAAATAGAGAACAACTGTGAAAGACAACTAATAACAGTTGAAGCAGTCATATTTGCACAGGGTAGAGGTCCTTTGAAATCTATATTCAGTCTCTCGAAAGGATGGGTGAATTTTATGAGATGAGTCTTCTCTGGCTGATGAAAGTTTGGGCTTGCACTCTGCACATACTCCCGCATGCTCTGTCACTTGTCACACACTTCCACATGAGTAGGCATGTTCCATTGATTTGACAAAATAGTACAGGCGTGTAACTCCTGGGTGACACAAGCCATGTGGAGCGCTGAGAGATGATTGCAAAATCATGACATCTGCTCACAGTGGACCTAGAAATCATCAGTGAATGTTCTCTGACCCCGTCGGTACAGAATACAAAGTCATATACACGATGAGCTCCATCCTCCAGCGTAATATCATGTCATCTTTATCCTACCTTTGAGCTTCTTCTGTCCGAACATATACATCACAGACCGTTGGACAGTCCCTTATATGTGAGAAATGTAACCAGTTAAATAATGCCTCCAGTGCGACCTGCTTCCTATGAGCCTGGGCATTTCCTTTTCTATCAGCAGCATAACATTTCTCTGATCCTGAAAAGTTCTCGAAAAGAGGGCTACTGGTCGTCCAGCCGTGAGATAAGACCCCCCTGCAGCAATGGCGAAATGTCATATGCATCCGTTCCTCCACTTCGAATGGTAGGTAAACTCATCAATGCTTGAAACTACTGAGTATTTCAATGCCCAGTTTGAGGAGTATGGAAAGCGGCTTCTGCTTCCTTGTCACAGGAAATGTGGTATACACTCAATGTGCGGACTTTTACTTGAAATAGTTGTAGACCATTGTTATAAATAAGCAAAGAGACCAAGATTCTTCGGAGGACTTTTTTGCTTGAACATTGGAATTTCCCGTAGAGGTCGTAGTCGTTCAGGTCGTAATATTTGAACTCCTTCCCATACAAACCAAGATGCTAAGCCTTTTAGTTGAAAAAGTTCACTTTTCCTCTTGTAACTGATGAATTTTCTTCTTGCCGGCTCCAAAAACTTATCAAGGTTTGCATCCATGTTGCCTCCTGGGGTCTTGCCACAAATGGTAACATTATCAAAATACGCGTAAGTTCCCATGAGTTGCTCTTCCTGAATGAGTGATCCATAATTCGTTGGAAGCAGGCTACCCCATTGGTGACTCCAAAAGGGACTCTGGTAAACTGATACAGGCCATCACTAGCCTGAAACGCTGTGTATGGTTTATCTTCATTCCTTATTAGGGACTTGATGATAGGCACTCTGTAGATCAATTGTGCTAAACAACGTAGTACTGAGCAATTTTGTTCACTGTATCGTCAATTCGAGGTAGAGGGTACCATCAAGAAGTGTAAATTTGTTGATTGTCTCAGAGTAATCGATAGCCAGTCTCCGTTTCCTATAAACCATCTTTAACAACAACAACCTGTGCACGCCAAGGGGAATCACTCGGTTCTATAATACCCTCCTTCAGCAGCCTCTGAGTTTCTTTCTCAATGAACATCCGATCCTCATAAGAATAGCGGCGTGACTTAGCTGATATAGGATGGCAATCCGCGGTAAGATTTGCAAACAGCTTTGGTGGGTCTACCCTTAAAGTGCTAAGTCCACAGACAACAAGAGGAGGCAGTTCACCTCCATATGTTAAGGTGACACTACCATGCAGCTTCTGAAAGTCCTGACCAAGGATAACATCAGAGCACAGTTGTGGCAGAATAGCTAAATGTACATCTTGATAATCCTTTCCATTAACTCTGAGATTTACCTTACAAAACCCTAAGGTCTGAATAGAGAGAGATGTTGATGCCATGGAAACGGTACCTGATGAGTGATGTAGAGTCAAGGAGAGCGTTTAACTAAGTCAAGTTGATGAAACTCTCTGAGCTGCCACTATCAATAAGACCATCTACTTTGTTCCTTTGATGAATACTTCACAACTGCCTTTGACAGTGAATTTGGAGTAGCCGCAGAAGTCCATGTTGCTAGAGTCGCATGATCACTGGAATGTGTGGAGGCACTAGCTCTTGTTGATGCATTAGCACGAATACTTTAGCAAAGTGACCTTTCTTGTGGCATTTATGGCACATTGCTTCACGAGCAGAGACACTTTGGACGTGGATGTCTTGAAAAACCACAAAAGAAACACACCGTACCTGCTGCTGCTGTCACTGAGGCAGGTTCCCAGTAACTTCATTGCAAGAGTCTTGGTCAGGAATTGCAGCACTTACCACTCGAGAAGGCTGAGTGGTACTGTATACTTCAGAATTCTTCTGGGCTGAATCTAGAGCTCTTGCCTGGTCAAAGGCAGCGGCTAAGTCGAGAGTTTTATTCTCCAATAAACGCTGCCTTATTATTGGTGATTGCAGGCCACTGATAAAAGCATCCCTGATGGACTCTTCACAATATGAGCAGCTGTCACTGCTTGGAAGTGACAGTCCTTACCTAAAATTTTCAGTGCTTGAAAGTAATTTTCCCCTAAGGATCACAATTGTGGCGGCGAGTGCA